>CACVKI010138759.1:0-13879 GCA_902732785.1 Trichogramma evanescens | reverse complement strand
ATCATGTACTATAACATGCCAAAAGCGCGTCAAGATCGGTGACATACGTGCGGACGAAAATTTAAAAAAGTATTATTTTGACCCATATATATGTTTCGCGCGAGCGCGCGGGGATGATGGCACGCACTCTCGGCTGCAACGAGAGAGAAGTTGAGTCATCAATTAAATGCACTTTGTCAGATGGCTATGTATTTTACAAAGCAGCCACGCGCTTGTGTGTGTGTGTGTGTGTGTGTGTGTGTGTGTGTAAATGTGTGTGTTTGCACGTGCTTTCACTTGAACCCTGAACTTTCGAACCTATACATAGACATATATATGAACGCAGGACATTGCATGCAGGCACGCGCTGCGCTGCCTCTATACGTCGAGCGAGCTGTAAAAGATAAAATCAAGTTCGGAGCGAGAGGTTAATGTAATTTCTTTTGCGTAATGTAATGATCGCGTAGTAAGCTATAGAGTCTCTCGTCGCGTTCGTCGCTCGTCGTTACGTTAATGGCACTTTAACTTATGATGCCGCGCTATAAATGCAATTAAACATTCCTGAAATAATAATCGTTATTAATTATTATAATATGTCTTTCTTTCAAATCTTTTATATTGTGCGCATAAGATGCTCGCGAACGAAAGGGATATACTTACCGCGATTTAACTTTTATTCTTTAATAATTAGGATTCGTATAAATATTATATTTTCGTTCGATAGACAATAAATCACGAATTTATGCGATTTCGCGAAGCGATAGTTAAAATACGTGCCGCGCGCATACAGCTAAATAATTGGTTATTCTCTCTCTCGCGAGCAGCTGTTTTGTGCTTGCACAAATCACCCACCCATTTATATTTTATACGAATATACCGTGATTAAATATTTTTCCGTGCAAAACGATCGTTCCTTTATCATTCTGCGCATAATATATACCTTATCTGTATAAGAAATCGTTAATTTTACGCTCCTGTTACGGATTACAACTTCGATATTCCGCAGTCGTACAGAAATCCTTACCGTACTTTAACGATTCGTATATTTGCATGCGAACAAACGAAGGAGGAAAAAATCGATTCTGGAATTTTAGCAAAGTTTATCGTCGGTTTCTTTCAAAAAAGCACATCCATCGATTGCATCTCTTTTATAGTTTGAAATAGTTTTTTTGGTGGTTTTATAATTAGTAAGTGTTATTTCCTTTAAAAAATTCAATT
Source organism: Trichogramma evanescens (assembly GCA_902732785.1). Classification (NCBI taxonomy): domain Eukaryota; kingdom Metazoa; phylum Arthropoda; class Insecta; order Hymenoptera; family Trichogrammatidae; genus Trichogramma; species Trichogramma evanescens. The sequence continues at coordinate 12,682 of CACVKI010138759.1, read as the reverse complement.
TGTATTGATTTTTTGAACATACCGAAAAATGACGCTACAAAATTAAAGCTCCGACCATCGACTTTAAGTACAGGACGCTTACTGTATATAGCCGTAACACCATGTGGGGTAAATTAGCCGCGTAAAAACCTCAACAAGTACCGATGTATAAATAATCATTCGCGCGGCGCGACTGGTTAGGTTTAAATTAGTCCGCGTCGTAATATACATTTAAGCGGTACATAATCTTGACACTCTTTGCGGCTCTCTCTCTCTCTTTCTCTGCCTTGAACGAAGTGCACTTGTTGTTTGTTGCACCCGATTTTCAGCTGCGCGCGCGCGGCAAAGCGCGAAAATTGCATATCGAGAGCTCGCACGCACATGCAGTAGACAGTCCCTTTAATTCTTTTTTGCGAGCTACACGCGGTGAAAGTGTACGTTGCCGGCCGGGGATGCTGCAGCAGCAGCCGAGCAGCGACGTTTTTAACGGTGCTCTTTTTTATTGTTATTTCTCGGCCAGGCCCTCCCGAAGTAGGATTTATGCCGATCGATTTTCAAAATTGTATATTACGTGCATCTTATATACGCGTTATCAATTTGAAGAGCTGGCCATATGCGCACCGGCGAATTTGCGAGCTCGGCGCGCGAAAATATTATTGCCCGCGCGTCGTAATAAAAGCCTCCCATTTTTCGATAGCCCGAGCGCGTTAATGAGTATTATTCTGATTTCGGAACTCGTTCTTCTTTTTTTATTTCAAAAAATCTCGTTTGTCGCGCGCACGCACGCAGCCTTTATAAAATTATACGGCGTTTCGAGAGGCCCCACTTATTTTACCTCGGCTTTTTTTGATAAATTGAAACTCTAGTATGCATATGAGCTTTCTGGGAACACGATAACGAGTGATATTATAGAAACTACAATTTCAGCTACTTAGAAGTGTGATATTATACAGTACCGTGCGCTTAATGGAATAGCAAATGTAAACTATTAATTTGCTGACTGCATATGAAATTTTCAAGGATCCACAAGGCCTATATCAAAAGTGTCAATTCGATATAATTAGTACATACTAAATTCGGCTCGACAAGATTTACATACGCGCGTAACACGTTGAAAACTTACACATTGCATAATATATAAATATATGGTCAAACAAGTTTATTTAAATAAAATAAAATCTCACGGCATAACGTTGAATTTATTCGTTAATTTATAAAAAACGCTAACGATAAAATTTTTTTTATATCAATTAAGACTCGGTAATCACGAGCATCATTTCGGAGCGGCATTAAAGGGTCCCCGGCACGAACTCGCGCGCGAGGTTTTCTCAAACACTTTTATCTCGGCGCGCACGCGCGTTATGACACAATTTCAGACAACTTTATAATAATTATTTTTTTTCGTAGTTTTTTTTTTGCATGCATATACTCTCCGAAAAAAATGTCATATTCTCACGCAATAAAAAGCACGCACTGCACTGCGAGAGCTGCGACTCGCTCGCTCCCGGGGCTTGATTACGCGCGCGAGCTGCGCACACACATAACCCGGCGAGCACGATCCCCGCTCGCGAAATAAAATGCAGCACGTTTTCTCGGAAACAGCACTTTCGTCGCTCAAAGTATTGTGTGTGTGTGTATAATCGTGCATGCGACCTCCAGTTATGTGCGCGAGTGAGTGTGTGTGTGTGTGTGCGAACGATAATGGCCAACGCGGTCGGCAATTGTTTAATTCACCCACGGTACGGGTTTTTCGTGTGTCTGCCTTTAATTCGCAAAGATGTCGGCTGACTTGTTTGCTCGAGCGAAATTGATGAGTAAATTATATTATGCATTTTTTATTAAACAAAACGTGCAAATTTTGTTGATGCTTCTATCAAAACCAAGTTATCGTGCTTCAAATTTTCGGAGTTACCTTGTTTGAGCGCTAGTTACTCACGACTTCATTGATTAAAACATGTATACGTTTAACTTTTAAAAACTCACGGAAGTTAAGTATGAGCTCTGACGTGCTGACCTTAATTTTCATACGTGAAAGTGAAATTATTTACGAAAACTTCACTTTGAGATAATAATTAGGCTTTGATTAAATATTAAATTTTGTGCAGTTAATCGCGAATGATTGACGATGACCCTTGAAAACTTCTTACGTATAACCTTACCTAGATTCGATAACTAGCTTTCGAAGCATATTTTCTCAACCAATGCCTATGAGGTTCGATTATCTTTTCAATGTCATTTCATTTCATTGCAAAAATCATTCGTAAATTTTAAGAACTTTTAATCGACGTTTGTACCTTGTTGACTTTTTTAATAATATTTAATTTAAAAATAACTGTGAACTTGAAAAGTCCATATAATCAAATTCTTTTTTCGGGACCACAGTAGTTTATAAGTTTCCGCTAGATGGCGCATAGCCGAATTTTTGGAAAACAAAAGAGAGAAAGCAAAGTTTTAGTATTTAACTCCTGCGTAGTTCATCAATTAAACACTCTTTAGAAGAATTGTGCACTTTTCACGGCATGCATAATATGCATATTATTATTCGTCGAACTCGCGCAAACTGCACTTTATACGTATAGCTAAGTTTATAAACATGGCGCGCGCGACACCGCAATACAGAGGTGAAAATATTACGTACACACACACGGCCGGGGGACGCGCGTCGTCGTCGTGTCCCTCTTTCACTCTTGAAAATTCGCATCTAAGATCAAGAGAGGGCCGCCGCCGACGCGTGATTATTGCGCGGGCAGGTGCACAGGCCCGCACGAAACGATCATCAGGCTCCTCGACCCACGCTCGAACGTTTACGCATTTATACACGTATATCGAATATAATTACGTGTACACATACGCACACGATCTTTCTCTCTCTCGGCCGAGAAATGCGGTTGTTTTCGCAAGATGAGAATTTTTTTTCGCTTCGACGCTGGTGACGGCGTCGACGACGACGACGACTACGACGAGGCTTGTTAACATTTTCATCGAACATCGTACGCGCGCACACACGTAAGCGTGCTTGATTATTACTTATATGTGTGTATAATGTGCGCGGCGAGTCGAGTGGCACCGCCGAGTATAATTCTCGCAACGAGTTTTGTATTATGATTGTATAAACACAGGCGACGAGAGATAGCCTCTTGACGAATATCTCGGGTACTTGAATTATGGTAGCCGAGGTATTATATACGAGTGTTTACACGCGGCCGGGCTCGAGAGAGAGAGAGAGAGATTTATTATAATTTTTATTCGATCGTTCTCGCAGCGACAAGTATTTGAAATATCGTTAAACGACCTGAAGATGATTGAATAATAGATATTAACCATTAAATAACATGGAGATGAAGATGATGCTCTTTTGAGGAAGCAACTCGAGGTGGTTCGTGTATAGAAAGTGATGCGTTTACAAACAATGGCACATATTGTAATAAGGTCACTCGGGCTGACGTCTGTTTGTTCTTATTTTTTTTTTTTTGGTCGTTGAAAATGACTCGCAGGAACTCGAGGTAAGACGTTGGGAGTTGGAAACGCACGAGCGCGATATAATCACCGTCGTCTGACACGATTCCTCGGGTTGAATTCGGCGGCGGCGGCCCACGCTTGCATCCGAAAGATCGCTGCACACGCAACGCAGGGCGTTTCTCTCTTTCTCTGCAGTCTCTCTGTCTCTCTCTCTATATATATAATAAATTCGGCGGAATCGTAATTTCGCTCGCGCCCGCTCAAAAGCGTTTATTATTATATGCTATATAAAGTGTACTTCGAAAAGTGCAGCGCCGAAAAAATGACACAGAATGCCGCGAAATCACGCGTGAGCGCACGCAGCTTGCGGCGGCGGTGCAAAAGGGCCTCTGTGCGGTGGCGGTGCATTTGGCGAATTATTTTTACGGCTCATTAACGACTTAATTGTAGGAGCCTCCGTTGTTGTACGTACGCATGCGCATGTGCGGGTACACGTGTATTTCATTTGCGCTCGGCTTTAATTGCGGCGGTGGCTGCCGAGCGATTATTATAGGCGGCTCGCGACACAATCCTGTGCGTATGTAACGATTGCCGATCGGTGAAACGTTTGAACTTTCTGCGGGTGTATTTACGGGGGCAGCAATGGGCTTTTTTTCGCGACTTTCGGAACAGGTGGCACAATTACGAGTGAGCTGTGTACGATTTTGTATCGCAGAGCAAAAAGCCACGGCTGGCTTATTTTGATACAAAAACATTTTCACCATCATTTTTTTACCATTCTTCGAAGATTATTACTTTTCAAAATTCAATGACATCTCGCGACTGTAAAGAAAAACGGCTCGCGTGGATTTCTCAAATCCCAGTAAAATTCGTTTCTCTTTCTTTAAATCTCTCGGAATCAATAAAAAAAGCTCGTTTTTACTCGTTTAGGACTCATAACGCTACACAAAGATGCATTGGCCCTTTGCAATAAAAAAAGCTCGTTTTTACTCGTTTAGGACTCATAATGCTACACAAAGATGCATTGGCCCTTTGCTGGTGTCAACTTGATTGGATAAAGGCATGACTGCACTTTTGCGTAGCAGTACACCGTTTGCTAAATATTTTCTTCGACGCTTACTTCTTTTTGCCTTGACAAAAGCGCCTGGAACGTCGCCGGAAACTCGGACGCAGCTGAGCATCCCGGGAATCCCCAACGCGTGCAAAAGCTATTGTCACTACTTATCGCGAACTACATAGATTACGTCAGTCGCATAAAGATTTTTTTATACAGGCAAGTATAAAAAGATTGTCTCAAGGCCGGTTTGAGTATAGTTCCCTTCGTGATTCAAACGTCAAAGCAAAAATGAAGCTGTCTTTGTTTCTACTTTTAATATTGGTAGTGTATAGTTGCTTAGCGTATGCAATTTCTGATCCAAAATCAGATCCAGACGCATCTGCTGAAGCAGATCCTATTGCACGAGGTAATTAGTCTGACGATGAGTAAAATATGATATCTTTTTTACATCTTTCAAAATGTTGGAATATACCTTTTTTGAGGTGGAGGTTCTTCGGGTGGGCATTCTTCAGGAGGACATGCCTCAGGGGGGCATTCTTCAGGCGGCCATTCTTCTGGAGGACATCATTCTGGTGGGCATCATACTTTGGGCGGACATCATTCTTCCCGCGTGCAACATTCTGGTGGGCATCATACTTTGGGCGGACATCATTCTTCCCACGTGCAACATTCTGGTAGGCATCATACTTCGGGCGGACATTATTGTTCACAAGTGGATGATGGATTTGATGAAAATAATGCCCGTCATTATGTAAAAGATAAAGGTGATTATTCATTATTATTGAAAAAACCGTATTCGAGCTTTTATTTATCTACAATATTGTTAAATGAATTTTTTTTTCAGATGGCCAAATAATAGAACTTCAACTTCCGAGTTTTGAATAAAACTGAATTCAACGAAAGTCTCTAAATCTTACCACGTGTATCATACTTCATACAACAGGCGAGAATCATAATTTAAATGAGAATAAACCATCTGAAAATCGGTCTCGTAAAAAAATTATGCAAATATATGTTATTTAGTGGGTAAAAAATCAGGTTGCGATTTGACTTCACTGTAAAACTACTTATTTTTAAATAATTGAATTATTAATGACCGATCGAATCTTTATCAACCAAACTATTTTTCAATTAAACCCGAAATTTAATGCAAATTTCTTATTTTTATTCTTATTGCCGTTGTAAATTAAGTCGATTCAAATAAAATCTTTGCCACCTGCATTTTTCACATAGTGTACTTTACTTTTCAATAAAGTTGTAATGGTGAACTTGACTTTGACCTATTTACTTAAAATATTATTTTTACTCTTAAAAATCCGATGACATCCCAAGATTGCAAGAAAAAATCTCGATTCCTCAAATCCTCATTAACTTTTGTCTTTCTCTTAATAGTCGTTCATTCACATCAAAATCTCATTTGTATTCGTTTAAAACAGAAAAGAACCATGTGTTACAATGCAAGTTGTGTCTCGAGGCTGATTAAAAGCTTTTTTTGTCAATTCTACGTTCATTTAACGCTCGCAAAAGCTGTCAATACTACTTATCGCAAACTACGTAGCTTACGTCAATTGCACAAAAGTATATTTATTTGAACAGAAATCACGACTGAACATTTCTAACATCAATAACTTCAAGTATAAAAACATCGAATCTAGCTTGTCTTAAATATAGCTTTTTCACGATTGAACGTCGAAGCAAAAATGAAGTTCTCTTTGTTTCTTCTTTTAATATTGATGGTGTATAATTGTTCGGCATATGCAATCGCCAATCCTGAAGCAGAACCAAATCCTGATCCAGACGCAGGACCAAAAGCAACTGCTGAAGCCATCGCTAACCCTAATGCAGAAGGTAAGTCTAACGATAAGTAAAGTATCATCCTTCTGTCATCTTTCAAAAAATTTACATGTGCTTTTTTATTTATGTACTCCAGCAAAGATATCAGGAAACAGGCGTCGTTCTTCGGGTCGTAAACCTCCAGCCAGTCGTCATCCGCCAACTGGGCACCATTCTTCAGGTGGGCATCATTCCTCGACTAGCCATCATACACCAGGTGGGCATCACTCCGGTGGTGAACATCATCCATCATCTGAGCATCATACTCCAGGTGGACATCATTCACCAAGCGAACATCAACCTGGGCATAACAATCATCACCCTACCGATGACCACGACTCAAAATCATCTAGTTGGAGCGATAAATTTCTGCATGGCTTAGATTCTTTATCGGATATAACTGGTAATGTCGCAGAAATAGCCCCGGAACTGTCTAGTATAGTTAGCGATATTACCGGAACTATCAATGGTACACCTAAAGAACAATCTAATGAAGACGATGTAAATAATGACGAAGATGAAAATGAAGATAAAGATGAAAATGAAGATGAGGATAAAAACGATGATGAAGATACAAATAATGATGAAGGCATAAATGATGCTGAAGATGATTGAAATCAATTTGTACATTATCTACTATATAATTAATTGAAAAAATGTATACTTACAGATAATTAAATATTCAATGGCTAATCAAATCTTTCATATTCAAACAAAATGTTAAAAAAAATTTCTAATACTAATATTTCTTTTTTCGTCATAAATTAAGTCTACTCCAATAAAATTCTTTCCACTTACATCTGGTACATAGTATACTTGACATTTCAGTACAGTTGAAATGATAATGTTGATTTGAACCCAATGCAACAAGTACGTCATTATCACACAATGCAATTTCTTCTAGAGGCATATTGAATATGAAAGCAACCGGTACCACTTACCATAAGCTTCATAGCTTATGTCAGTGATATAAAAACACAAATTCATTCGTTAAAGCTTGCTTGCCGTTTTGCTTCGGAGCTTATTAAAAGCTTTTTCATTCAATCACCTTGATTCCTCGCATGTAAAAGTAAGTGTTGTTAGAATTATCGTAAAATACATAGCTTACGTCAATTGCATAAAAATATATTCATTTGAACACAAATCACGACTAAAAATGTGTAATTTTTTGTATAAAAACATCGCTTCGATTTCGTCTTGAATATAGTTGTTTTTCACGATTCAAACAACGAAACAAAAATGAAGCTATCTTTGTTTCTTCTTTTAATATTTGTGGTGTATAATTGCTCGGCATATGCAATCGCCGATCCTGAAGCAGAAGCAGATCCTGACCCAGAAGCAGTACCAGAAGCAAATGCCGTAGTTGACGCTGTAGCGGATCCTGAGGCTGAAGGTTAGTCTGACAACAAAATATGTGCTTCCTTATTCATTTTTCAACGACTTGAATATTATATATCTTTTCAGCCTCAGCGCTAGTGAAAAGAAAAGGGCCTGTTTTAATCGGGCGTAAAACTCCAGGCGGAAGTAAAACTACAGGTGGGCGTAAACCCTCAGGTGGGCATAAGCGTCCAAACGGAAGTAAACTTCCAGGCGGGCATAATCCTTCAGGTGGGCATAAGCATCCAGGCGGCTATCACACGAAACCACAGAGGGATGATCACGGCTTCGGACATATTAAGAAAGAATTTGCTGGTGATTTATTAACCATGACACCTAACTGGGGCGATGTACTGCATAAAGGCGTCGGACATATGTCAGAATTAAGTGGTCACGTTGCACATGGCAGCTCCGCAAGTCGCTAGCGTTGTTACAAAACGATCCGACGACAATGAGGAAGTGGATGAAGGTGATTATTAATCATCTTTGAAAAAACTGTATTCGTGCTTTTATTTATCTACTATGTTATTCATTGAGAAATCTTTATTTTCAGAATATTAGACACTTAATCGTCTATTAAATCTTCAATATTCAAACTAATTTTTGAATAAAACTAAATTCAACGAAAATCTCTAATTGTTTATATTCTTGTTTCATTGTTAACTAATTCCAATAAATTTCATCCCAACTATATTTTAATAATGGCTCATTTTATCATTTGATAAAATTGTATAAGTAACATAGACTTTGACCTAATGCGTCACATCACTCAAGATCTTGGAAAACACTTAAATTTATTATTGTTTGTAAATCTGATGATGGTGCATTAATCTAATCTTCGTGAATTCGCCAAAAAAGACATAATACAGACATAATCAAAAATGACATAATAAAATGTAAAAATTCAAAAGCGACTTTGAAGCTCATTAAAATAAGCTCTTACATTGAATTGCGTTGATTCCCCGTATGTAAAGGCAGGTGGTTTTAAAATTATCGTAAACTACATAGTTTACGTCAATTGCATAAAAATATTTTTATTTGAACGCTAATCACGACTAAAAATGTGTACTATGACAAAGTTCTGGTATAAAAATATCGCCTCAAATTCGACTTAAATACAGTTTTTTTTCACGATTCGAACAGCGAAGCAAAAATGAAGCTGTCTTTGTTTCTTCTTTTAATATTGGTGGTGTATAATTGTTCAGCATATCCGATTGCCGATCCTAAAGCTGATCCAGACGCAGGACCAGAAGCAACTGCTGAAGCTCATGCTATAGCGGATCCTAATGCAGAACGTAAGTTTGGCGATGAGTAAATTATGCCACTTTTATTAATTTCTTAAATAGTTGATAGATACTTTTTTATTTAAAAAAAACAGCGTTTAAAACCTCACGCCCAGTACCATTCAAGCCCACAATAAAAAAACAAAGTAAACCCGGGCCTACTGCTCACCCACACAGGACGCGTACAACTACACTTTCTTCCTTAAAGGAAAAATCTACCTCGAGACCTGTTTGGACCGATGAACTCATTCCAGATTCAGAAAATTCTTTAAAAGCAAAGCCTTCTAGTGTAATAAGCGATGCCAAGGAAATTATAAATTCATTAGATTTAAGTGATTTGAAAAAAACATCTAATAAAAAAGATGCAAGTGGAAATGAAGATGAATATGGGAGTGGAGATGAATATGAAGAATCTACCTCGAGACCTATCTGGACCGACGAACTCATTCCAGACTCAGAAAATTCTTCAAAAACAAACCCGTCTAGTGTAATTAGCGATGCTAAGGAAATTATAAATTCATTAGATTTAAGTAATTTGAAAGAAATATCTAATAAAAACGATGCAAGTGTAAATGAAGATGAATATGGGAGTGGAGATGAAAATGAAGATGAAGATGAATATGAATACGAAGATGAATATGAAGATGAATATGAAGATGAAAATGAAGATGAAAATGAAAATGAAAATGAAAATGAAAATGAAAATGAAAATGAAAATGAAAATGAAAATGAAAATGAGGAATATTGAGTTGATTAGCCACAATCATTGCAACACAAGCATTCATACATTTATATTTGAATCTACTCTATCTTGAATTGAATTAAATCTATCAACTTATCAATGGCAAATGAAATTTTTAATTTTTGGCATTAATTTCCAATAAAAGTTCAATGAGTATCTTATTTAATTATGTTATTTTTATCGTTATTCATTTCAATAAAATCCTTCCCACTTGAATCTGTCACATAGTTTACTTTTCAATAAAGCTGTAACGTTGTCTTTTATCTCAAGTACATCAGCATTCGATAATATAACTTCGAAGATTATATCAAAATCCGATGGTACCTTGACGATTTTTCAAATACTACTAAGCGTTTCTCTTGCTCTCAATCATCGTGAATATAAAAAAAATCTCGTATTTACTCTTTCGAAAAAGCCGTAAAATTCGAACGTACAATCCTCTTCCATACATATTTGTGAACTAGATTAAACTTCCGAAAACCTGTGTATATGTATATGCGTGTCTTCACTTCTCTATGTTTCCTTTCGACCAATGGGGTGATATTTGACCCTTCGTCGAGTGGACTCATGAGATCTGTAACTTTTTTAACGCCTCCGTTCGCTCTTCGCTATTAGACCAGGCGCTTATAGACCAAGATAAGCGCGATGTCATTTGCATAGCCGACGATTTATAAGGTGTCAAACAGCTCGAGGATCTCGTTGTCGATGACGTTTCAAAGAAAGGAGCCGCGTACAGATCCTTGAGGTACGCCCACCGTGACGTCTTTGCGCCAACAAAAAAAGAATAAGCATATTTTTAGGATAAAGCTCTTTTCCAAAGAATTGTCAGTTTTTTTAACTGCGTAAATGTCTCGCTCGTAAAAGCTATAGGTACTGCTTATCGCAAGCCACATCGCTAACGTCTATTGCATAATAATGTTTTTTTATTTATATACAAAACACGACTAAAAATGCATAACTTGACCAATTTTAGGTATAAAAACATCGAGTAAAGGTTGTCTTGAGTACAGTACGTTTCACGATTCGAACGGCTAAGCCAAAATGAAGTTATCTTTGTTTTTTCTTTTTTTATTGGTGGTTTATTCTTGTTCGGCATATGCGATTGCCGATCCTGAAGCAGTTGCTGAAGCAACTGCCGAAGCTGATGCTCTAGCGGATCCCGATGCAGAAGGTAAGTCCGGTGTTAAGTAAAGTATATTTTCTCTTTTTTCATGATTCGAATTTCATTTTTTTCAGCCTCAGCATTTGTGAAAAGAAAGGGTCCTTCTGTAGGCGTGCGTAAATCTTCAGCCCCGCGTAAGCGTCCAGCCGTACGTAAACCTAAACCCCCGCGTAAACCTTTAAACGGACGTAAAACTGCAGGGCCACATAAGCCTTTAGGAGAGCATAAACCTTCAAATAAACGTAAAACTTCAGGTGATCGTAAACCTGCAGGGGATCATAAGCCTTCAAATAAGCGTAAAACTTCAGGTGATCGTAAACCTGCAGAGGATCATAAGCCTTCAAAATGGAGTAATGAACCTTCAAAAAAGCGTAAGCCTTCAGGCGAGTATCATTCAGGAAATAATCAAGGCTGGCTGCATACAGTGTCGGATATAACTCATGACTTAGCACAGACAGCTCCGGAATTGTCTAATATAGTTAGGGATATTACCGGAACTATCAACGGTACACCTATATCTAAATCTGTATCCACAACTACAGAGCCGTCTTATGTCGATAATGAAGATGAAAATGAAGATGAAGATGATGCAACTGAAATTGAAGATAAAGTAAAAGACGATGATGATACTGAAAAAGAAGTTGAAGTTGAAGAAGATATTGGTACCGAAAAAGAAGTTACAGTTAAAAAAGAAAGTGCCGACGAAGACGCAAATGATGCTGAAGAGTGGAGCGAATGAATTCGTTCATTATCTACTATATTATTAGTTGAGAAATCTATACTCTCAGTGGTCAATTAAATCTTTAATTTTCAAATTAAATGTCGAATAAAAGTGAATTTAAGTGCAAATCTTTTTCATATGTATTATTTTTGTCGTCGTTAATCGAGTCGCCTACAATAAAATTCTTCCCGCCTACATCTGGCACATGGCGCAACAAGTAAGTCGCTATCACACAATACCATGAAAATTATTACCAATCCCAGTTAACCTTTCTCTTTCTCTCAATCATCGCGAACTCGAAGAAAAAAGCTCATTTCGACTCGTTGAAAAGAAAGAAATGAACAAAAAATAAACCAAACGTCATAATTCAAGTTCTGCCTCGGGGCTCATTAGAAGCTTTTTTTTCGTTTGAACTACGTTAATTCCTCGCTGGCAAAAGCTGTCGGTACTACTTATCGCAAGCTACACATACATACATTACGTATGGCTGCGCGCACGGCAATCTCGGATCTAAACAACGTCTCAAGAATATCAGTATACATACATAGCTATATATATGTATCTCGGCGCTAAATCGGCCGGCTGCAGGTATTATATACATATATATGTACGGAGTCGGGTTTTGCGCGCGCGCGCGAGGCAAGTAAAACCCGTAAATCATCCGCAAACTATAAACGACAAACTCGCTTTCGTCGTTCCTTTTACGAGACACGCAAGTGGTAACGTATCGTGTGCGTATATATATGGGCTAAGCCATAGTTAGGGTGATGGTCAAAAAATGTTTTTTTCTCAAATTATGTACTTTTGAAGAGTACATTGAAAAGTGAAAATCCTGAGAGTTTCAGCCCTCTAGGTCCAACCCTATTGAATTTTCAGGGCCTCAAAGTTGGATTTTCATGTTTTGAGGATATTCTGCTTGCAATTCTGATTTTCTGGGGTTAACATGAAAAAATTGTTGAATCATAGTTTTTAAATTAAAATTTGATGTAGAATTCAAATTTGTACTTAAAAATCATATATACAACTTCTAGACCCATAAAAATGAAATTCTCTTGCATAAATCATGTCA
>CACVKI010138758.1:0-19969 GCA_902732785.1 Trichogramma evanescens | reverse complement strand
ATACCAAATATGTAAACGAAATTGTCCTAGGACATCTAAATCAAAACTTGGTTTTGACGCCTATCACAAAGCTTCCTCTATGAGGAAGCAAAAATGTAAAAAAAATTTAAAGTAACGAATAAAGTTGATAATGAAATTATGAATATGTGTGTGTGTGCGTGTGTGTGTTTTTATTTATTTTTTATTTTTTTAACGGGGAAGGAAATCCATATACAGATTTAATATGTGACATTGCAATATCGCATGGATATGTCGGGCTCAAGTAGTGTACTGGTGTTTGTGTACTGTTGTTAAGTGGGCCGATGTGTGTAGCACATCGTGTGCCTCGTTACTAATACCAACTAAAACCTATCCTCTCTTCTCCTGACCCTATCTCTCTCTCTCTCTCTCTCTCTCTCTCTCTCTCTCTCTCTCTCTCTGCCAATGAGTGAACACGCATTTTGATCGCGCTCTGCTTGCTTTGTTGTTGTGTGCCGAATTTTTGAACGAAAAATTTCGATTTTTTATGTGTGAGTGCGTAAGGCAGCGTGACATCCGCTACTGTAAGTGTAGAATCGTTTGAGTGCTAACTTGATCCGGTACAGCTAAAAAATCGAGATATAACCTGTAAGACAGTGCTATTTTTTCGATTCTATACGGGAAATCAGTGTTATTATGTCGGTCGGCTTAATCTGCTTATGTATGGCTGCTGCGTATTGTATTGTGTGAATTTGACTTGAATCGTCTAATTTGTGTAGCGTGTAAACGAAAGTGTCTGTACTGTGCTCCGCTGACTTTGTTTTGCCATGTCTTCGCAACCAAATTCGTCTATGTCGAGCGGAGATAGTTCCCGTACATTTGCTGTGCTCTTCCGCATTGATGTTGCACTGGATGATATTTGGACAGCTTGCGCTGAGCTGAAGGCCGGAGTCGCTGTCACGAGTCTCGAACTCGACAGAGCTATTGCGACTTTTGAGGGTCACTCTGAATGTATTGAGGCTCTTAAAACCCGCCATGAACATGTTGAGTGTTATCTTCGAGTGGTGAAACCATATCCCGAACTGATAATCATGGGTATTCCATCTCCCCTGGCTTGCACCGCCGACACGGATCTTTATCACCTGTGTGATTCGATTTTGGAGCTTTTTGAAGCTGGCCAACTATCACCGACGCATAGGAAATACGGTGGCTAAACTCACCATCTGCTCGACGTACTGGGAAAAAGCCTGATCAACCTCTAGCTGCTCGTACTATGATTGTGCGGTACAAGCAGACCGAGACTCGACTATGTTTTAAGAATTAAAAGGAAATTTGGAGAATTGCTCGCCTCTGCCCTTTTGCCAGGTGCAACTGGCAGTCTAAAAATGTTCGGATTGCATTCGAAATATGTGCAAAAGAACATGGCTACTTTATGTTTGAGCTCATGGTGGAATCATGTTCGCAAAGAAATGTAATGGTAGCGAGGTCGTCGAACTATTGATCGAACCAGATCGAGAGAGACTTTAAGCTTTTTTTGTACTTTATATTGTGATTGCTAGTAAACAACTCTTGATTTGTTTGTATTTGTAAAATTTGATGTGGAATAGCTTTGCCAATGTGTGCGTGTGGTTTTCACCCAATATTGTTTTGTTACGTTCACGTGAATTAATTAATTTTGCTCTATTGTGCCTTAACTTCTGAGAACTTTGTAAATATCTGTATATAGTCATGTTTTTGCGATAAGTATTATGTTGATGCTTGTAATATTGTGATGGTACTTCAAAAATTAGTATCTAAGTGCTCAATGTATTGCCGTTTGTATACTGAAAATTTTTTGCCTTTTTACTTGTCTACTGATTGAATTTTGTTTTTGCTTCCTCATAGAGGAAGCTCTGTAATAGGCTCGAAAATGAGATTTTGATCCAGACCTCGTAAGACAATTTGGTTTACATATTTGTAAACTAGATTGAATTCTCAACAAATGTCCGTATGTATGTGAGTCATTCTTTCTCAACGAATGACCCCCTACAGGCCAAAATTGGTTAGGTCCAAAAAAATTTTTTGGTAGTCAATCGAAAGGTTTTCAAGTGAACTTTCAAAATTCGAGTGGCGTTTTTCCCGAAACCCAACACCCGACCCAATATGGCCGCCCAACCCACGGGACCCAACTTTTTTATTCTTTTAATTGATTATAAAACTGGCATCGTAAGGCCGATCGAGGTCTACGACATACCAAACAAAAGGACTTGACCTCTAGTTTCCAAAACTGGCGGCAGAAATTTTTTTGGGTAATGCGAATTCCCATATGACACCCAAAACCATATAACACGTATTTATTTTTTATCTCGAAAACCATTGACTTATGGAAAAAAGTTTATAGAACAAAAAAGGTTTAGAATTGATCAAAGGTTTAGAATTGAAATCCCATATCCAAAAATTATCTCCAAAAATTCTGAAAAAATTTGAGGTTGTTCTTTGATCAATTCTAAACCTTTTTTGTTCTATAAAATTTTTTCTATAACCCAATGGTTTTCGAGAAAAAATTACTTATCACGTTAGTCATGTGAATTAGAAATATTTTTTAATCAATTGTTTATTAAACTAGAATCGTCTAGCCGATAGTGGTTCACGACGTACCAAATGAAACGTTTTGAGTTCTTCTTTGAAAAGTCATGTAGTTGAATATGAAGGACCTTTGGCATGTGCTATTGGATGGCAATGCCATTCAGCCTTGATACCAAAATCTATTTCATGGTTAACAAGATTTACCATTTGATATTTATTTTTGAAGTGTTGTTTAGCACCGTCACTAAAGTAAATTAATTTTGTTGGATTATGATTCTTTTTTAAATACGGAACTAATAATTTTTGGATGGTGTAAACAGATGCTGTGTCATGCTTCGTACACTCAGAAATAAATATCAAGCTTTTATGACAAAGCACGGAATTTTTGACGTAGTAATAAACGACTGGAAAGATAGTAGCTTGGTCATTATTGAAGTGGAAAGCTTGAGCAGCGTTTTGTGCTACAAATTTATAATTTCCGAGAAATCTAAAACAAGCAATATTTCTCCTGGTGCCAACTTATTTTTCTTTGACTCATAAAATTCCGATTGCTGTTTGGTAATAAATGAATGCGTTTTTAAAGCCACCAATTTTTACATGAGTAGCTTTATGAAATCGTCTGAAGGAAGAGTTTGAGTTAACAAGGTACATCTATCAGTTGCTGTCCACGCTCGTAGAGCCCCAAGCACTCGTTGACGAGAAGAGCCAGTGGGGGAGTGCTGGCGAGAATATAAACGGTCTCGTGCAAAATTTTGCGAAAGCGACCGATTGCACAAAGACATGCACGTCGGTGGTCCTTATAGCATCACGTAGACTTCTGCGAGCCTAAGCGAACTCCTCTCGACGGATGGTTTCATCGATGTGGCCGCATGTTCGCTGGGCAAGTCTATGCGCTTGCACCCAGGTATAGAAACGCCTTTTTACGGAGGCGCACCTTTGCACAGGAGCTTCTTCACACACCCAGATGGACGCTTGATTGTCGGCATCCGATATCCAGATGTGCGGTGACAACAGAGACCTGTACTGGTCACACAGGATCGCCACGTGGATCTTCATCTCTCATCGATTGTTTTAAGAGGTTCTGAGCGTCCTCGCAGTGGTTAAGGTTGAGTTGAAGGACATAAATCATTTTGTTTTACGTAGTTGCTTCCTGGCGAGTGGATAAATCATGAAGGAGTGGATTTAGCCTCATTTCCTTGTCAGAATAGATAGGAGGGCTCGTTCTTGTAGGTCTTTTCCATTTGCTTCTTCTGACCGCAGCGGTGGCAACATTTTGTTTGATCCGGACCCTCGCTTCGAGCTGACATATGGTTCAAGCCCCAGCATCTAAAGCTAATCTTAGGCTTTTTTGCCGAGCTTTAGCAACTCATTTGCAAGCTGGTCAGGTAAGGCGACTACAGCTGTTTGTGTCGGTAGCACTACGTTTGATCTTGTTGACTTTGGCACCGACAAGGTCCAGCAAGGTCTACTCTGTCCTCACACGCTTGAGTATAGTGGCATAGGACGTAGGGTCTTTGGCCCTTATGACCACTACACCAGGGCGAGGGCGTTTGAGCGTTGCTGTTCTATGCTCTTGGTCGGTAGCCTCCGCTTTTTTTAGGCCTTCGCCCCTTTGTCTGTACTTTTTGCCACTCTCTGGAGTTTAGCTCTCTGGAGAGTTAGGCATCACGCAATGCGACGAACTCGCCAAGCCGATTGACAAAAATTGGCTTGGAATCGGCTCTCTATCTTGCCGACAGCGGGAACAAAAGATGGTTTAGGTCACGTCAGCATGCAGCATCGGATCGCTTCTCCACCCACAATCTCCTTTTGTCAGCTCACGGATCACACCGCACGGCAGACACGGCACAAGAATATTTTCTTTTGTTTGTTTTTCATCGTTGGTCTTGCTTGTGTCTTGACTTTTGTGACGACGTGGATAAGACTGTCTGCACGTATGAGAAAATCGCGTTCCATTTTTCCTGGTCTTTCAGTATGAGCCAGACGATGCTCTTTGGCTCAATTCGATCGTATTTCCGGAGCTCTTCTCTTTCGTTGACGAAACGAATGTGTACTCCGCTTTTTTTTGTATCAAGGAAGTAGACCGGGAAAAGTGCACTAGGGTAGTTACTATAGGGCTGAATGTGATGTCTAAAGTAGCCGTGCCTAAACCTACTTGGCCTGACATCTCCTAAGCAAGTCTAGGTGCTCATTGTTTCTAGCATCCTTGTGGCATCGATAATAAAGCTGAGCGCGCTCCTCCACGAGCAGTGATAAGGGTGCTATGCTGGGTAGGACGGGATAAGATGTAGGTGGTTTCGTACACGGGTGTATATGACCGCTGATGGCATCAGCGACGTTTACGTAGAGCTTTCTTCGGCTGCTTCTGAATCCACTGATTCTGAGCATGATTCGCGAGAGGACTTCTGATACTGTCGTCGCCTTTCCGCTGACTTTCCATGTTAGGGGCCGAATTTATACAGCAGTCCCCTGCCATAATAGTGATGTTTTGTAACCTCTGACTGCTAGTGAGCATCAGAACTTCAGTTTTTTGGTTGGCTTAGACCTGGCCGAGCTCTCAGAGCGTCTCTCGCATCTGCACGACTGCCGCGTTGAGGAGCAGAATGATGTCGTGCATTGCTTTCCACAGTGTTGGGCCCAATACTGACCATTGTGACACCCCTGTCTTGACGTTGCTGGCTTCTGATCTGCCATCGATAGTGTACTCAAGTAATCTGCCTTGAAAACAATCTGAAAATATTTTTATCAGGTAGGTAGGCGTTAAATTGCATTCTAGCGCTGTAAGGATGTTGTTTCACCACACTGTACTGAACGCCTTTTTGATGTTCAGCGTCACGATTCGACTTAAGTATCATTTAAATCATCCGTAACAGGATTAGAAATGTACTTCTCTACGTCTTCTGTCAACCTATAAGGTGATATTTGGCCCAGGTTAATCAGTCCACTATTTCTTCGTCGATTGATCCTTACCTTTACATCTGACTGATCTAAACTAATTCGCAGTTTTCTGCAGAGCGGGAGATTAACGATATAGCCTGATGGTCGCTATTGATAAAGGTATTACTCACCCGCCATGACTCAATTTGGACAAAAACCGTGTAGCTGGCAAAGGGTAGGTCGATTATGGAGCCTTCTTGCAGACCAAAAAGATGTGTGATGTACGTTTTCAATAATGAAATATTATAAACAATGCTTGTTACGCATCGATCCAAACCTCTCATAGTTATTGAGTAAAATCGAAAAACAGTCTCTTGAAAAAAATCTAAATTATTTTCTCCTCTTGCGGTCAATACTACTAACAACAATTATTATGATATTACAGCATGGCAACCGCATTAAACATTTTTGACGTAAAATGCCTCATATTTAAAATAGATTAAAATTATGAGTCAACTGCGGGAGTGTATTATTTACTCAATACTAAAATAAACTAGTTTATGAGTAAGAATTTTGATATTGCCAATGCAAAAAGGAAGATGTAAGCTACTCTCAGTTGCATGTGTGAATAATACATTACAATCGAACATATGTATGTATATGGGCAAATTTAAAAATAAATGCAGTTTTGTTAACAAAAAAAGTGAAATGTTTTTTTGCTTGTCCAGGGCCTAGACGCCCGCAAATTGTTCCTAGAGGTCCTAGGGGCGAGAATAAATGCGTGAACATGAAATTTGAAGATAGGTATTTTTTTTTTAACTTTTGTATTTTAGAGGACGAAAAGTAATGTTTTCAAGTAAATAGGTCGTTGAAGACGTATCTAAACTCATCTAAAAAAAGTAACTGACTACTGTGTTCGATAGGAAATTTCCCTAGCTTTCCGATGGTATTATTGGATTTTCCATTATATGCAATTTTAACCAAAAAAATTGCCATCAAACATTCAGAATTAAATATCTCCAAAAATTCAGTACGGAAAAAGGGAAATTTTTGGTTTATTTTTTTTTCTTGTGAAAATGATAATTATCGGAAAATCTGATATTATTATTATCAGACGAGCGAATCAAAACATATAAAAAAGCACGTCAAGAAGTATTAGAATGACGATGAATTATGCTAAAGGGTAAAGCTGGCTCTACGCTGTGCAGTGCCTGTGCAATAAAATCAATAAATGTATATAATACTATTGCTATAAAAAAGAGTGACTTAGGTGGCTGGAATTGCAGTGTCGTGTAGAATTGTAAAATCTCGGTATTTTATGTCTACATTCACATAAGCTTTTTTTGCAGATGTACCTGTTTCAAGCTTCTGAGCTATCTGAGCTTCCTGAAACATATAAAAGAATTTTGTTTAGATGAAGTCAACTTTTAGCGATAATTATAATACTGCGGCTTGCGGGGCGTTGAAAAAATACGACGTATCGGCATAGAGTACTATCGAGTGTTTTAAGACCTGAAAAACCAGGTGAATCATAGTTCACCTCTTTCTGTCATTCGTTGCTCCCGTTCTTCTTGCAACTTCTCTACCCTCTTGCGCTTTACCTTTCTCGACCCATTAATCGCACAGAAGACACTCAGAGGGAGAGCACAAAAGGCGAATTAATTCAGGAAAATTTATCACCAACGTGTGACCACGAGCATTCATGGCAACGCATTATATACTGGCTTGCCTCACACATGTATGAGTATGTATGTGTTTTGAGTTAAAGCTCGCTTCACTGAATCTATGTCTGAGAAATCGCTATGCCAGATCGTACATTATACACCCTCGAGCAGCAGTGACAATTGACTGCTATATTTGGCTGTGTTGCGCGATCAATAAGCAATATTATCTAAGTCCGTTGTGATCCTTTTTGCAATTATTTTGGTAAAACAGTGACAGATATTTAGTTTCATAATAGATAAATCTTTAGAAACCGAAGGCATGCTAAGTGATAATTAAATGCATGAAACAAGAAACAATCAAATCATAGCTAGGATTTGTATTGTCATTGTAGTATTTATGGTAAAACAATTGAAAAAAAAAATCAGAATTAGCCTCGCTCTCGCCTCCGCTAGAAGTACCAATAGCAAAAAAATCATGGTTAAAATCTGAGTATCATTTTACAAGTTTGTTTGAGTATTAATGGCTTAGGCAGTTGTACGAGAAACATTCTAAGCAAATGATTGCAAATCTTAGCTAGCTATTAAACGCGTCGAATGTAATTATCATAAATCAAGAGATTTAGCATTTATATTATTGTTATTCCTGAGATAAACACTTACGTAGTAAGATATATCTTTTACTCACCATAGCAATCGTCTTGTTCGCAGTCACGACACTACGGTACATTTTTGATTTTTTTTCTGCAAGATATAAGGTCAAAATATCTATAAAAATTGCTTACTCAATTATAACTTACTTAGTGTATTATATTACAACTTTATGCTCAAATAGACCGATTTAGATGTCAAATTTCACTGCGGTTTTTTACCATGTTATTGACTTCTGAATAATATTGTAAACACATATTTATTATTGAATTTATTGTTAATGATATTAAACAAAAAGTAAAAAATAAAAATAAATTTAATAAATTTTTTAAATATAACTTTACGTAATTCAAGTTATTAAAACGATCAAAGGTGCACCGGACATTAAATGTATAACAGGGAATTTTTCGGAGAATTTTTTAATGACTTTTAATAAAATAGAAAAAAAATTTGATAAATTAAACTTATTATCTTTACGGATACTATTAAATTCAGAGTAAAAGATTATCGAAAAAAATTTGCAAAATCGAATAGAAGACGCAATTTTGATTTGAAAATTTGAGATCTTAACATGTCAATGGAATCTAAAGTAATTGTGAAAATTACTTATTCTTATATGGGTGATATCGGCTACAATAACGTTTACTACAAAAATGCCTTTTTCACCCTTTTTCAGGCACTTTTTACAAAAATTTAACTTTGATAAAATATCGTGAATTCCTGAAGGTAATATTACAAAGCATGTCTAAACATGTGGCAACGTTAAGCATGTAGTGTTATAATAAAAATTTACTAAAAAATGTTCAAGTTTTTGAAAATATACATAATTTTGCTTGGAAAAGCTATATTCACATAATGCGTGGGGGTGCATCATACGTAGTTTCTTTTCAATTTCTAAGCAAGATCAGTTGAAAATCGCTCAGCTTTGAATAAAACCCCGCGTGCTACGTCTACGTTTAAGAAGTCAAGTAACTTATTGGTATGGACGGGATGAAATATGTACCCATATGTGGCAGATAGTTGCAAGTCATGATGGCTTCCAAAGTTCGAGCTCGTGAGTCTCATCAAGGATCCCTGAGCGATTGTGGACCCAAAGCTCTCGAGCTACCTATATCTGTGTGTAGCCACAAGATGAGTTGAGTATAGCTATGTGCAGACATCCTTGTCGCTCGTTCAAGGTGAATATAGTGCTCACATGAGCAAGGGAACGGAAGGATTTCGAACTGAAGAGCTTTATGCCACCTTCATACGCTCAAGCGATAAAAGCCGCTTTCAAAGCTCTCTCTTTCTCACTCTCTCTGTCTCTCCCGGGAGTTTAATTAAATGCTTGCATGATATGCTGTAAGCGGGTATGTCTATAAGCGTGCATACAGTGAGTATTTCTCGCGTCACTACAATATTAGTTTTTACATGGCTTTTAGATTTTCTATTTGAATTGCGTTCACTAGTAAATTTCATAATTGTCTTTTTTCTCTTCCTCTGTCTTAGTTTGTCTCTGTCTATTTTCTCTCTTACTCTCTCTCTTCCATTATTGTTAATATCAGTAAATTTATAGATAAATGTAAGTACTACTGTACCAGATGGGGCCTAGCCCTGTGGCCAAATAAAGTTCTTCAACTCAACTCAACTCTCTATCTCTCAGTGAGTATAGCAATACGCACTTTTTTCTGCTCCTTTGTTTTCTGCTTTTTTGTACTGCCTCGACCTGCCTAGCACATAAAGGTTAGTTTACCACAATTCGACTGTACCATCTGTTGTGAGGCCTGTAGATACGCATTGCAACAGTTTACTATTTCTAACATGACAAGTACCAGAACTTCACTGCAGCACGAGCTTCCACCTTAACTCGCTGCCTTCCTTCAACGTATTGACGCGAAGCTTAACAGCCTTTCAACACACCTTATAGCCATCGAAGTACCAATGTCTTGGCTTGACGGCCGCATTGTGGCTCTAGAGACTCAGTCGAAACAGCAGACCGCCGAAATAACAGACATCTGCGCTGACATCGTCGGAATCAAGAAATCTGTTAACTATGGCCCTGCTCCTGCACCTGCCCTGTTTAGCTTATTGCGTTCACCAGCTAGCTCGTATTTATCGGACTCGTATGAGATCATACTCACTGGACTTCCGACAAACGTGTATTTGACTGACAAGGAAGCTCTCAACAGAGTCTTCACTGTCATTGGACTGACACACTAAAACATGGCGCCTGATGATACCAGAGCATTCTTTCTTAAACTGCCGCATCCAAATACTCGAGACCACTGCATAATGAATGTGTCTTAGCTAACCTCAATAAATGCTGATACACTTTTCGGTGTTAGTGATGGCAAAATTAGACTACGACCCTTGTGACCAAGTGAGATCTATAATCTACTCGAAAAAATCTATGATGCAGCTCAAAAACTGAACTTAGTTTCACCAATAATGCGAAATTTTACGGTTTTCATGTAGCCTACTACTGCTACTACTACAGCTACTACTACTACTTCATACATAAATATCAAAATCTATTATCGTGCACTCGTTGTAACATCAAAGCGACCCTCGCGTTACAAGCTATAAGATCAGATGCGTAATGAAAAATATAGATTTTGATATTTATGTATGAAGTAGTTGTAGTAGCTGTATTATCGATACTATCGATACTATCGGTACTATCGATACTATCGGTACTATCGATACTATCGTACTATCAATATTATCGTGCACTCGTTGTAACATCAAAGCGACCCTCGCGTTACAAGCTATAAGATCAGATGCGTAATGAAAAATATATTGATTGGCGCTGCTTGTCGTTCGCGGCTACAATGCTAGGGGTTCCCAAGGCAACGTATTGGGCTCACTGCTTTTCTTGGTATTTGAAATGTGTGAGCATATGTGAGGTGTGCGACTAATATCCATAAACGCGTCTCATAATTTCAAGTTGTGCTTCTGTGCTGTGAGCCACGTTAAAGACACTAGCACAGTCTTATATACCCAAAACTCATTTATACTTACGCTATACTTCAATAAATACTCTTGGGCGTTTCTAAGTATTGTATAACTTATTCCAAATACATCACAGTAAGCACAGGGTAGAGCAATGCGCGAGTCTCACGCTAAGTGGGGGTCTCATGCTAAGGGAGGCAACAGGGGTTATGAGGACCACTCCAACAAAAGCGTTGGGGATAATCATGGATGTACCATCAATCCATGTCGAGGTCTAAGCAGGGGCTGTAAACGCAGCACATCGCCTCAGGTCACTTGAACTGTGGAAGCACGTTACGAGTCATACTAAGCTAGAGCTGCATAATGACGCAATCCTCTGTATGCGGGGTGACTGTATGTCGGCCTGCATAGCTGAAGAGCCAGTATGGGAAACTATATTCCCATCAAGGGAGGACTGGTTGTCCAACCAGGACAGTTTACCAGGCATCGGTGAATGCTAGCTTTAACGACGGTTCAAAAACCGGAGGGCTGTCCGCAGCAGGGTACTACAGGTGGGCCGACGGTAGGGGCACTTTGATGACCCTCGGTCGGCCGGCCATAGTATTCCAAACAAAGATTATGGCCATTCTGAGGTGCTCGTACAGAATGGCTGAACTCGCAACGTAGAACAAACGCATAAGCATTTGTTCTGACAGTCAGGCAGCCCTCAGAGCATTGTACTCTCGGACAGTAACCTCGAAGGTGGTGTAGGAGTGCAAGGAAGCCCTGGGGGCGCTGCCAGCCAAAAACAAAGTCTGACTTATCTTGGTACCTGGCCACATGGGCATCAGGGGCAATAAGATAGCGGGCAGATCGGCCAAGAAATCTAGGGTCAAGAAATTTCTCAGAGGGGCCTGAACCAATTATAAGGCTGACAAAAAGCCAAGTCAAGCTCACCATCATGTAGTGGACCGAAAGAAAACACAAAGAATGGTGGAGCGCAGTTACAGACTATGGTCAAGCAAAGAGAATGTTGGGTCTAAAGCCCAACAACAACTGGCTGCGTCAGGCTCAAAACTGGAGGAGGAAATACACCAGACTCCTAACCCACATCATAATAGGCTACGGGCAGTCTAGAGCGGAACGAAAAAACATTTTTGACGACTATTGCTTTTCAATAGTAATTTATTGAAAGTATAAGATGAAAAAAGAGAAAAGCCGTGAGCTGGGTGCAAACAAATGATGTTTTTAGGTGGCGAATGAAGCCTGAAGTTTCAAATTCATAAAAACAATATCTTTACGCTTCAGAAAGAAATCTTTGCCAAATTTCTCGGTGTCGGATTGACTGATTGAGTTGAAAGTTACAGGGCTTGTTTTACAATTTAACAGGAGTTTTTCTGAGAAACTTTAGCTCTCTAGGTGCCTTAGAAGCAAAAATATAGTCATAGGAAGGTTGCAAAACGACGTTACATTACTGTTTTTTTGTTCTTTTTCTATCTTCGTACAGCTGTACGTTGCGTAATTTTGCTGCTATTAAGACGAACGAGTAACCAATTTTTTTGTCTTTTAAAGATGTTTTCAATAATATTACACCATGCTTTGTGGTACCCAGTTTGACCTCAACAATAACAACTTTTCTGTTATATTCATGTCATCTATGGGCAGTTCTCTGGCACCTGCATTAGTTATCGAGTTCAAATCGAATGACCTGCATTAAAACCGCAACTTATAGACTTCAAGAAGCATGTAACTGAACTAGGTATGTGTTTAGAAAACAAGGCGGTATATAATGCTCAAATACAGCTGAGCTTGTTGCAATTTGAACCGAAGTGAATAACTTGAAGAATTCACCGCCCTTGGATCCTGTGAAATACTGCTATTGGACTATATCCCTGCTAATATTGATCTCCTGGATGTATAGATTCTGGATATACTTACTAAACCTTTGGATCTTCCCAACTTTACATTTTTCGTTGTTCGCACAGCAATTTGGTGGTCAAATAGACCAAAAACATTTTGAAATATAGATTTTCTTTCAAGAAAAATCATTTACACCAACCAGGCGTACGTGATAAAATTATTCTCAACTCTAGGAAAAATTCAAACAGGCAATTGAGTCATTGTTTGACTCAGGTAGTTCAAAAATGCTATTCCTTGATCTTTTTGACCTGTACCATGCGCTTTTTGAGATATTTGCGTTTTAAACTTTATATCAAGTTTTTCCGGTGCCATCGGAAAGCTGAGAAAATTTGCTATCAGTTAATCATTATTTATTTTAGCATATTTTGATACTTTTTACGTGAGTTATAAACTGAGTGATTTCGCTTAATTGGGACGTGCGGCAAAGCACTAGGACACAGCATAAGATGTCTCATGTATGTAAAAAATGTATGCAAAGACTTTCTTTAATTTTGTTCTCGATTGTATTGTTTGAAATTTTATTGTGAAGTAAAAATTTTAAAGATATGTTATATCGATATATTGCGGGCTTTCCTTAGTGTGCTGAAGATTGCCGACTTTCACGGCTTATTTTATTTGCACCCACTAGTCTTGGTACAATATGAAGTACTTCAAAATTTTTTTGCTATTTCACACGAGTAATGCAATATTTTTTACGTTTAATATTCTTTTTATTGCTACTTTATTATTCTCATATGTCGATGTTGTAAAAGCTAGGGAAAACTTAATTTGTCCACATCACATCGGCTTTAGTGACGATGTGAACATTTTTGACACTCGATATTCACCGGAGGAATATCTTAAAAACTGCTACTGAATCTTTTCGAAGATGTATTAGGTAAAACTTACCTTGGAATCATCTATTTTAATCTTTTAGAAGTATCAAATGTCTAAAAAATTTCCGTGTAGGTGTTAATGGGTTGCAAAAATAACTCTGCTTCTAGTAGGGGAGAACCCCCGTTTATGGCGCACTTAAGGAATTTTCGACTAGTATAAAAAATGTATCATTTGAAACACAATACCCAATATGCCTAATGATAGTTAGAGTTTTTATCTTTGTTTGGGTACTTTTATTATTGCCGAAAATATAATTTTTCCCCCTTAATCGAGCATCGAAAAAATCATGTCACATTGCTGCGCAAGGCTTGCTATTGCCTTTCATTATTCCTATTCTGGCGCACAGAATCCTTGCTCAGACTTAACTTATTGAGATAATGTAAAGCAAATCAAATAGAATTTGGGAATAACAATATTAATAATATAGAATGGATAAGCGTATTGTTTTGAATCATTGAATAGTTTTATTAAGCTTTAATGGCATTCCCAATTTGCTCTATTAAACTAGGTTAGGTTTCATAATCATAATATTACGAGAGAAAGGTTGCAGTTTTTCATTCACTGATATTTTTTTGTTAAAGATAGTTTTCAATTATTTTTTCCGGTAGATAAGCTTTAAAATGTTTCTAGATTACTAAAATACCATTACTATTTAAAAAAATAATTTTGAAAATACTTAACGAAGGGTGCGCCAAATTAGGCGATCGCGCCATAATCGGGCATTCTCCCCTACTTATAAGATTAAAAAAAAACAATTGCGCTGATGTAACTGCGCTTGCCGAACGTTGTATCAACTTTTTGAAATTCAAGACTTAATTTACTTGAATTTCGAAAGAGTCTCAAGAAAAATAGTATAGAAAGAGGGATGAGAAAAAAGTCAAAAGGGAGTATCACAACTTCTCAGTTGCATTCACACACGCATACCATGGAAATCAGATGTAGTAGCAGTAGTATATATAGGGCTATACGAATAAATAGCGCTACTGCAGCGTTGCTGCAGCTCACACGTTCTCGCACACGCATCTTTAAGTACCTCCCACGAGACTCGGTGTGGAAACTCTCGTTCTCCCTCCTTCGTTCACTTTTCTCCGTCGTCACACTCTTTTATAAATATTTATTCTCATTTGAATCTCCCGAGACTCTCTCGCGCTTATACTGTGCCTCTTTTTCTTTGTGTTTATTCCGAGTTTTTCTCTTTCTTTCACCTTCTTTCTTATGTGTCAAGCTGTACAGACGTATTTGTTCTTGCATATATTTTATAGACGCCTTAACACTATTATTATAGAATATCTTGCAATTTTTTCCGATTCTTTATAATTTTGCTCTTAAATCTTTGATAATGTATAATAATGTATTGAAATAGCAAATATCCCATCATTTTTTTATACAGGGGTCCCTCGTAAAACGTGGGGGTTGCGTTTTAAAAATGTATGTTCACACCACAAAGGGGTCAGACTGAATAACTGCATCAAGTGCACTTTTACTGAGATTTATGATTGTAACAATTCTCTTGGTATTAAATGATTTTTCATGACTTAAAGACTTTTCTCGTTGGTTTAGGCGGTTCCTTTTATAATCGGCGCCATTGTGAAAAATATAGATCAAATATAACAGTATAGTACTTTACGATACTAGTGCCATAAGTAACACTTTTGGCACGGCGTAGTTTAGGGCCCGAGCGCAGCGAGTTCTTAATAGCGACGCCGAAAAGTGTCCCCATGGCACGAGTATATCGTACAACATTTTATAGCACTGTGCTATGTTCACATTTATGCCCCCTTTTCCGAGCCATGAGTCGCACTTCTGGTAGCGCGAAGTGAGGTTAGCGCACGGGCGTATGCGAGTGTGATGCGAACGTAGCGGGGCCAGAATGTGCGACTTATGCCACAGAAAAGAGTGCCATAAATGTGAACTTATGCCACGCAAGGCTATAAAAAATTTTCCGAAAAAATATTCGAATACCGATGTCCAAAAAATAGGCTATTAAAAACATTTTATGCGTGCACAATGAGCATTGCTACTTAAAAAATCCGCGTTATATGAGGGGTCAAAACATTCGACAAACCGTGTTAAAGGAAAAATTGCGTTATAAGAACCTGCGTTATACGAGGGACTCCTGTATTCCTATTTTTATTATTAGGTTGCAGAAGTAAAAAACATTTTTGTATAGAAAACAGGCATCAAAGCCTTTTTAAATAACTTAATTGAGACTACTTGAACCATTTATAAACTCAAAAACAGTTAAATACAGTGTTATAGTACTTATAGAAGCTATTTTTCGAAGCATTTTAAGGGATCAACATACGTAGAACCAAATGTTAGACATGAAATCAACTTTAACTATTTGCGAATACAATTTAATAGAATATTTTACTCATTTTTGATCTTTTTTTTTCAGTGGCTATTTCGCTTCCTTCTTCAGGAAAGTTATTAATTTTGTAGAAAATGTGGCTTATACAATGTATGTTTCTATGTTCTCATCCCGTTTCAGGCGATTTTAAATCAAAAAGAATCACAAACCTTTTAGTAAATATTGTTTTTGCTTTTGTATGTCTTCAAATGTGGCTCAACACATAAAGAAGAAAAGCACAATTATAAATTATTGGAGTAGATTGGCAAAGTACGCTGATAATTAAATAACTTCAGCAGAGTGAACCGAGTTAATGTTAAGTTTAGCTTCGTTTTTGTAAATGCTTGTAACGTTAAGTAAATTTTAGTGTCATCCGTAAATTACAAGCTAGTTCTAGAAAAATGAAAGAATTGCATTTATAAAACCTAGAAGAAAATAAGGATTGAAATGCGGAGTATGGAAGATTTTCAGTCAGATTTAGAGGAAAAGAAAAAATGTATGAAAAAAATTAGAGCCGCAAGTGCACATTGGTAAAAGATAATAAACATAATTGGGCCACAAGCATGGGGTCATTGTCGTTGAATAATCCACTATAGAAGTCAAGAGGTTGGCTGGCAGCAAATATGAGTTAAAAGTAATATGAGGTGCAGCAGTAGTAACAGCAAATGCCCAAGGGATAGAAGGAGAAGGTGCTCTTGTGAAAAAAGTAAAGTTAGAGAAGTGCTTATTGCGCAAGAAAAAGATAGTATCGTGGAAATTCGTTTAGATCGGAGGCTGGCATAAAATAAAGGCGAAGCATAATTGCCAAATATGTTTTCTATTCGTACTGTTTAAGAGTGGGCATTCAATTTGTACGACCGAAAGAGTCTTTCTCTTTCTCTTTCTTTCTCTCTCTCTCTCTCTCTTTCATGTGCACTCAGTGCATCAATAGAAGTAATTAAAGTCACACGATAATTGCCTGAATTAAGTAGATCGTCACCTTTACCTCTTCCCCTCCCTCTAAAATGTAATGAAAAGTGACGAATTTTTGAGACACCACTCAATTGTGCGCATGATAAATTTGACAATCTGTACACGAAATCAAGTAGACAACGCAGTTACAGAATAATTGCAGTAGACAAAAATATTTCATTGATCTCCTGTTTTTCTACAGTCCTTAACGATTTCTTAATTAAACATCAGACTACAAAAGTGCTGCTATCAGTAACTTCGAAAAATATTTGGGTACCTGAAAGCATTTAATAGTTGCGCGTAAATCTGTTTTACTATTTAAATGGAATTACTCGAGGAAACAGGTTTCTATCTCCCGGTGAAGCATGTACTTTTCTTATCCTACCTTATAACACCGCATTCTACGCTTCATCATGATTTTGTAGCTTCTGGTTAATAAAATTGAAGTTTCAGCTTTACGTGAAAAAAAATTGAAATCAACTGCTGATGGTACGTTTTTATGCCTCTTCAACTGCATATCAGGGTACGATGCATTTAAAAACTTGCTCTTCTGTTCACATAAAAGCTTATCTCATTATACCATGACTGCTAATAAATACACCAATTCAATGGTTTTCAATTATAATAATGCATATATCTACAGAGCTTCAAAATAATTTTTTAGTTTTCAGCTTGCATTGTAAATTTTTTTATTCCTTGTCAGTTAATATGATTGAGGAGTGTGGACCATACTGACACTACGTAGCCCCTTAAACCTGCGTAACAAATTTCATCGTGGCTCGGTGAGTTAATACAAAAAGATACCCGTCACTTGCACTCTCGGAATGCGGGTCAATATCATGTGCAGCTATACTATTTGAATAATAGCCTCTCGCTTGGCCAGATGAAAAGTGGTTCGTGCACGAAATCAGCTTGAGTAAAACTGCGGTCATTTTTTTCAATCGTTGATATTTTACATCTCATCAAGTCTGTTAAGATACTTTAGACCAAATACCGCATATCTAGTACTTGTTCACGATAAACACTGCCTGCTACGTTAATGATTCAAAGTTTGCCAAGATTTTGTGCATTTATCATTTTTTTCGTAGTTCCAAAACTCGCCACATGCCTTTGCTTTTCTTGTTACTGAAACTGCTGAGATAGAAGGAGAACGACAGGAAGAAAGAGCACAGATACTTATTAACTGATTTTCTACAGAAAGTTTTTCTATTTAAAAAGTCGTTTTAAAGTCGAGGTTATCTTTCTAGTACTTGCTATTTATCTGGTTTTTGCAAGTTAAATTAAATACAATGAGAATATTAAACTCTTGATTTGAGCTGTGTCAGACGTTGGCTTGAATTGCAAAAGTTTTCGGCTTCATAATCTCAAGTCAGTTTTCGATGAGCAATCGTGACTTCGTTTGAAAATAAAATATACTAAAAAATTAATCGGAAAAATGTACAACTTGGTGCTAAAAATATTCAAGTAACTCTGGCGTAACGATAATGTCTCTGTCATTATTTTACTTAAAATTATCCATATAAGAACAAGTAATACTTTTATTATATAAATTTTTGAAATTTTCGATCTCAAAGCACCAATTATTAATTAAGTATTCACGTAAACTTAATATCTATATCAAAAAGTTTATAATCATGTAATTTTTAATTAATTATGTGGCTGTTAACATTCGATAGTAACTATTATTTAAAAACATAATTATGAAAAGGTAAACAATAAACTCATGCGATTATGCAAATTTGAAAGTGGTATTAATAGGAACGTTATTTATGACTCTACTTGCGCTGCCATCTTGATGAAATTCAAGGTGTTCGAACTTGTGATACCTTCAAAAAAATTTTCTAATGCATACAAAAATAATTTATAGAAGTGATTATAGCAAATGGTCTTCCTTTTGAGGATGAATGAATTTCCTAACATCATTTAAAATAACATACGAAAAATTTATCTAACGAATGCCTAAAGACGTATTTAAACTAAAATATAGAATAAATTGTTGAGAAATATAAAGTTAAAAATTTGAATATTTTAATGGTACTTCAATCAATAAAATATATCATTTAATTTTTTGCGATTATGCAATTAATTGGATAGCATTTTATTTAAATAATAAGAGCTATGTACGTAATTTATGACTGCCGATTAGAAATCAGAATGTTTAAAAAATTATCAACGAATGAATATTTAAGTAAGACTCAAATCATAAAGTTCAAACTATCATACTTGTTCGTTGTAATATTTTTGTAAAAAAAATTACAACGATTAAAAATTAGATAAACAAAAAATTATGACAAAATAAAGTATAATGAGTGGTATAATATGATAAGTTATTCAATTTTGTTTACGAAGGATGATTGCAATATACAAAAAAAACTTGACTTTCGCGGGGGAAGTCATTGTTGTAATCATAGGTAAATCTAATCTGGTGGCTGAGCATTTAAGGTAAAAATAATTAAATAAAATAAAAGTACACAGAGAAAAAAATATAACAAATATTGTTAGAATTCACAGTAAAAATAACTATAATATCTAGTAAGCAGGTGACATCGACACATTTTAGTAATTTTTACTATTTAATGAAGGAAAAATTTATTCTTTTGAATTCTATTAAAATTTCCTATTTATAACAGTAATTTTTATATTATGAGTAGTAATATTTCTTGTTTGAATAGTAACTTTTCTTTTACAGATTAGTAATTATTGATATAAACTGTATCAAATTTTCCGTGGGTAAATGAGATTTTGAAGAAAAATTTTTTTCATTAATTGATTGATTTTATCTCATTGGAAGTTTGTAGGCGTATCTTTTGAATGACAATTTTAGAAATTTTATTCTTTTCGCGACTAGTCGAATTAACTCTAAAACCGCACGCTCGCTGTATCTTATTCCTACCTAATCTAAATAACCTAATACTACTACTAAACGCACGCTCATATAGTATAACATGTTATTAAGCTTGATCATTGCGTTTTCATATTTTATATATAGTAAGCTGGATCAAATTTTAGCCACTTGCGGGTATGCAAAGCGACATCTAGCCATGATATTGGAAGTTCATTTCAGTGAAATACGACGATGAAAAATATTAAACATTTATTAACAATTAAATTAAAACTTGAAAACTTATGAGCTACCAGTAAATTTTCAAGATAACAAAGATACTTGAAAACGAGAAAGTCAAGAAATTTTCTCATCGTAACGAGCAGTGAT
Organism: Trichogramma evanescens; assembly: GCA_902732785.1. Taxonomy (NCBI): domain Eukaryota; kingdom Metazoa; phylum Arthropoda; class Insecta; order Hymenoptera; family Trichogrammatidae; genus Trichogramma; species Trichogramma evanescens. The sequence goes on along the minus strand of CACVKI010138758.1, from coordinate 39 downwards.
TTACTTTAGTCAAAAACGACTTTTGAGGCTATGGTCGCG
>CACVKI010138751.1:0-16439 GCA_902732785.1 Trichogramma evanescens | reverse complement strand
TTTTCATAATTTTTCTCTTATCGATTGAGACATGGTAAGAGCGCAAAGTTGAATGTCAAAATTGCGTCCTCTGGGTTAAATATACTATTCAGTCTTTTTTATACATATTTTCTTTTTGCTCATTTTTAATTTTCATCTAATCTATACTGTTAAATTGGGGGGTTGGCGAGCGGAGCGAGCAGGGGGGCGGAGCCCCCCTAGTATAGGTATATAACCTATGTTAAAACTCGGATCATCTCGTGTTAGGCCCGCCTCCATCTCAGATCCCAATCTGTCGGAGCTGCGTGCGGTTATGTTTTCCTTTTCCTTTATCGTCATTAGGTCAGTTCGTTATCGTGTCAGTGATAGCAGGCGTAACGAGTCGCGATGCTTTTCTCGCCGCACAGCAGCAACAGACACTTATACAGTCGTTTGAAAATTATTGCCTGTTACGAAGCTTTCCGCATCTCTCTTTTCGCAGTTCTATATGTGGTACCGGAGGCACGTCTCGAGAGTAGGTACACACGTAAGCAATCGGTTCACATGCATAGACACACGCATCGTCCATGATGCATCGCGCGTAATATTTCGTACACATGCATGTACGTATCGAGTAGACTTAAATGTCGCGAGGAAAATGACTTTTTGCCTTATGCGAAGGCGATGACTACGACGACGAAGACTACGACGACGATACGATCGCGTTACCAGAGTGCACGACGTTATATACCTCTTTTGCGTAATCCCTAATGCGAGCGCACTAGCAACGATCTCCGCGTGCATGTGCTCGCTCGCGAGCACATGTATTCGCCAATAGGTCAGTGAACTTTCTTTGCAGCGCGCAGCCTAGCTGACGGAGGTATATATACAGATATATATGTACCAATAGCGCACAGTAGCTTATCTTTTTTGCCGTTCTCGTTGAAAGAAATCTGGGATTTGGACACGAGCTGTACGCTCGCTGCCTTCGTAGCATAAATCATTCCGAGCGAGCTCGAGCGCGCATATATATATATCTATATACCTGAAACGGTTTCCCCCTGCGCGATCGAGCAATGATCTATCGGAGCATTCAATCCTTCCGCGAGTCGAACCGCAACTCTTTCTCTCTCTCTCTCTCTCTCTCTCTCTCTCTCTCTCTCTCTCTCTCTCTCTTCAAGCACTTTTATACATTCGGATATTCTCGTGGGTATCTACCTTGAATATGAATTCTACCGTGAGAATTTTTTATGCTTGATCATTGAGCTTTGTCTTTTTGATAATGCAATACTTTTCAACGCAGCGCTTATGTCTGATATATTATTAAATCTAGAGCCATAGTATGAAAAGAGACTTGTAAGTACTTGAGCTATGATTCTATTCAAACTTTCGATATAGATTCATGCAAATTAACTCAAGAACTACGAGATATGGTAACACTCACGAGTCTTTAATTGATACTTAAATCGTGTTATTGTCGTTGTTTCTCAATATATTTTAGTTATATTTGTAGTTTTTCATGACCAATATTTCTTTTTGTTCAATTGGATCGTCTTCAAAAGATTACAACTCAACTCTTGAATTTGGTATGCATTTACTTTAAATAAAAACCTTGCAGTCGATTTGGATCTTTACTGCGTTCACGCATGCGTGTATAATGCGTTCGATGCTTAAAAGTATTACAAGCCCAGAGCAGACATATCAATCAAAGATTATTACTTCACGTTCCAAACGAGTCCGTGCGTAAATTGCACGATTAAAAGGAACTAGCTTTGAGGCAGTAGCTCACTGTATAGAGCTTTGTAAAAAATAAAAGAATCGCGTTGGGTTGAGTGCAAAACTGCGTGATACACACACACATACACACGTACGTTTTATACCGAGTCTAGTTCTCGACGAGCTTGAGAGAGGGATATAATCACATTTTCTAAGAAAAGGTATAAAGCAGGCGATGAAACAGGTGCACGTGCGCGATTTTACGAGACTTCCTATATGCCTTGCGTATGTACGCGGCCTACGTGTGTGTTGGTAACTAGTTGCATGCCAAACAACAGCACACAACGAAAGCCTGTCTTGTTCGCGTTCACATTCAGCCAAGAATTAACGATGCAAAATTGTTTTCAGTACGTACGAGTGTACTTCATATTTATATAAATCGTCTTACAACACGAGCGCGCACCTTTACAAGATCGTCTCACCGATTCCGAATCAAAGTGTCTTCGACCTTTGCAGCTCGATGCCTGGATACGCTTATCGTTGCGAGCTAATGTAATCATTTTTCTGCTTACGCGCATCAGCCCGTAAATAAAAAATTTCGATTAAAGAATTTTGTCGGTGAAGCGCACAATGATTTTTTTCAATAAAAGCTGGCACGAAATAAAGTCATCGTAAGTTCAAGGTTGAGTCGACGAGCATTAGAATTTTATCTGTAGTGATATTTTTAGTTTCAAAAGTGCTGAATAATTATAAGTTTATTTGAAAATATTATCAGCTAAACTTGCTAATTTATGTTCTCTATTATTTGCGGTGACGAAGAAATTTAAAAAGAAAATAATAATAATATACTTGGTTAGAAGAGCATAAAAAAATATTTTCTATACTAATAAGATTGAGTTGGCGAGTTATTTTTGTTGAGCAAACTAAATTTTCCATTTTTCTCTACTATTTCGGCATTCAGCGGCGAACGTTAGAACACCGTATGCATGCTTAAAAGCAGTGGTTCACAAAGTTGAAACCATATGCATTATATAAATAATGCGCGCACATGTAGCTAGACACGAGGCAGCTCTCCCAGAGATTCTATGCGAGCAGTATCTTTTTCTCGCACGCGTAGAGAGGTAAAGAAGAAGAAGAAGAAGAGGCAGCAGCAGCAACAACAGCAGCAGCACAAGCTTTCGCTAAAATGTACGTATAAATGCAACGCGAGAAAGAAAGAGACCCACCGGCGCGAAAGTAAGCTTATATAGCGCCTACGTAGGCGTATATCTCCTCGCTATTTTATGCACGCTTTTTCCTATAATTTTAACACTCGCGCGCGCGCGGAGCGCAACGAGACGAGCTCTTTTACTTTTGTCCTTTTCGCGCACAGAGCGTGCATAACGCCTACTACTATATACTACGAGTGCGCGCACTGAACTTCAATACACCTTGGTCGTGCTCGAGAGCACGAAAGGACTTTTCAAGAGGATATAATATACCCCGGAGAGGGAGAGAGATTAGGAACGAGCTTTACAATTCATCTTTGTGCGCCGTGAGCGAGCTGCGAGCATTATACCTGTGCATAAAGCGACATTTACTTGAATATGCTTCCTGAAGCTCGTGCAGAAATTGATTTTTCAGATTCCTCGGCGACCCATACGGACAAGCTCTAACGAACGTCGCACGTGTCGTCCGATAATAATAGAATATCGTGTTTCGCTCGTCCAGTTGAAATGAGCGAGTGAGAGAAAAAAAACCCAAGACGATCAGGTATAAATAATAATATAAAAAAAAAACGAGTAAAGATATGTATTTATATAGAGCTTGTGTGATACAGAACGTGATAAATAGTCTTTCATGCTCGCACGACAGATTTTTATATACGCGTGCACGACACGCGAACTTGCGCCAAGTGTATATGTACGCGCTCGATAAAATAAGCGAGACCACCCTACGGTGTACTTTTTACGCCGATAAACATGCGAGTGCGAATTATGGGTGGCGTTCTCTCGTGAAGTGTTTTCTCCAGTCATCGATGTGTGCGTGTGTTGTCTATAAAGAGATTTGCAGAGTTGTTTTCAAAGATGATTGATTGCCTCGGCTCTCGCCGAGGTGTACGATATCGTATCAACATCGTACCGACAAACTCCAATTTCCAATCCATGAAAAACGAAGAAAAAAAAATGAAAAAATCTTTATACGAAGGAAATCCAAAGGTAGCAGTTAATAAAGTTACACGCGCTTAGGTAAATTGTACCGCGCGTTTTTCCACAACCAATATTAGACAAAAAAAAATCCATAAAATGTTTAACGTTGTCGCATAACGCGTGACGCGCAATGCGCTAATCAACAGAGTAAAGATTGAGTTTCTTTGCGAAATACCAATAACTTCCTGCTTCTATTGGGCAAATATTGAACTTTCGCAATGGATTTTCTGCACCAAAAAACAAACGTCCTGCTCGTTGTGTTGACGCGTCTATTCCGAATCGCACCTGCGACATCGGCTAACGGTTCCATCGACGTTACGACAACGTTACGCAATTTTTCACGTTAGAAAATATTCAATGTTCGGAATCGGATGGATCTTATTAAAAAAAACTTCGAGGCGTTTTGCTCGGGTTTTCCCTTTCGAAAAAAATCACGAGCGAATGCGCGCGCGTGCGCATCGCACGTGTATCGCATCAGCTTAAAATATCATCCATCTTCCAGTTTCTGCCCCTTGTGACGACGTACGAAAAGTGTGAATATACATTCAGGTTACGTCAATATACTTGCATTATGAGAAAATAATCGATCGCGTGTTTCGTCCTCTTAGCTTCTTTTTTCCAAGTACAAGCTCGATTTAACTTGTCGCGACTACGTGCGCATAACGCATGACACGAGAATATTACGTCTATATTTATTTTGCTTTTACTCGAGAAATAAGAGATCATAGAAATTCGAGCTACTTTTTTTCCGAAAAGGAGCGCTCATAACGAACGAAAGTACACTCCTTTCTTTAATTTGGCGTACCTGAATGAAAAGTCTGGATGCAAACAAAAATATAATAATAACAATAAACTGCTCTTTACGCGGATACCTTGCGTCGATTTGTTTTGACAAGGCTCGAGTCTATCCTTCATTACATAATAGTTCATGCAAAAGCTATTTGGAGAAAGACAGAGAAAAAGGTCCGTCTATTGAAGTTTCTCCTTGTGTAATTATGGTCAAGTCGGAAGCGTTCAAAGCCACGATTTATACCCATTTAAAGAGAGAGAGAGAGAGAGGGAGAGAGGAGTATCTGCCTCGTTCTCGAGCCTCCGCTATTATACCACGATGTATCTCAATAATTCTCGTGACTTCGTACTTAGAGCTGCGAGTAAGAGGGTCATTGAGCGAGGGTTTCTTGTGTTCTCGAGCCACTGTAGTCTGATATTTAGCCACGCAGCAAGAGATGTTAATTTTTTTCACACACTCGAAACTTTTCACTCCGAATCTTTGGGTCAACTTGTTTTTTGCCAAAAAAGGATATTCTCATACCTTCATAAATACTCATTAATCCGCAGTTGTTGCATGTACTCTCTTTCCCTGTCCTTCCCTAACTACGATTTACTTCTGTCACGTTTCAAGTTTGTTTTCCTCGGCTTCAATGAACACAAACAGATATGCATGTTTTGCAGGTTGACATTGTGTATTGAATCTCGGAGCTACAAAGCACGGCTAAAACACCAAGGTCGTTTCTTTGCTCTCGCGCGCGCAAAGATGAAGTTGTCGTTCTCGCGCACGCGCCCAGAGTGCCAAGGTGAGGTCGTGGTCGAAACGCACGTGCGTACGCGCACACTCGCATACACACACACCTGCACTCCGGGATTGACCCGTATGTCTGGTTTTATCCGTTTTTCAACGATTCAACTGCTTCTGTAATGTGTGTGTGTGTGTGTGTGCAGCTCGTGAGTGACGATTTTACACGCTCTTGTGCAACGCGATTGAAGTTTACCGTATTCTTACAAGGCAGCTTTCTTTCCGTCGCGCGCGCGCGACCGACCACGCGGTGCATTTAATAACGATTCAGAGATTTTAAAGTAATTAACTTTTATTTTTTTAAGAAATCCGATGTACGATTCTCCGTGTCTCTTTCTCTCTCGTCTTCCCGTATGCATCGGCTTTAGGCAATGAGAAAAAGTTGTATTATTCAAAAAAGCAACTTATCTCAAGATATGCAGCACGAATATATTTATATTATGTCGCACGGTACAAACAAGCGATTTTCGAACTTAAATTTCACGAATAATTTACCTCGTGATCGGCAGATATAAAAAGTATAATTGATCGGATCTTTCTTTCATATGTTGCGTGCGAAAAAATGTATGGGACGTGCTTAATTATACCGGATGATTTTTTTGCTATAGCTATGTAGATGCTCTTAATTATTTAAATTATGAAGCTCGCTCTGTGCCAAGTTTTATTCGAATGACTATAAGGATTATGGCTGCAATCGAATCGAAAGGTCAATCGATCGTACAAACATTCATTCCATCATTTTTCTCTTGGTCATTGGAATAAAAAACCTCTCGAGTCTAACTCAGTACCACGTACTGATGAGTCAATCTAGTTCATCTCTAACGCGTACAAAGCATCTCGCGCCGCGATAGAACAGTACGTACGACTGTGTGCACGTGTATAAAGCACGATTGCAATATGGGCTTCCCAGCATCCTCCGTTTTATGATTTATAAGATCTAGCACGATCTGTCTCTCGCTCTCGCCGCACTGCCTGCTGCTGCTATTGCAGTTGTACTCGCGTGTCATTACTAATCGCATACATTGCAGTGCTCACGCAGTGTGTGCACATGAGAAATGAATCGCTTTCTGTTTTTGATTTTATCGCTCGGTATAAAACATATACACACACACACAGACTCACACAAACGCACTGCAGTGGGTCTTATTATAAGGATGCATTTTATGCGTGCTACACGTAATTATGCCTAGCATATTATGCGGGTTGTACGTCTCTGCGTCTGCTTTGCATTGTCCGTGCGCGCATAATCCCGACTCGAGATGCTTTTTTTACACTGAGGATGTTCGTTATATTCATCTCGTTATAATCTGCCCACGCCGAGGGATTAGATATTTTAGAGCGAGAAAGGGAGTAGCGTCGGTTTCCGTTGAAAATGATTTCTTCGAGGTGCGTGGCGTGCGTCAATTTTTTGTTATGCCTCTTCCGCGCTATGGAAAACGAACGAGTAGGTGGTGACATTGCAGCTGATCCAAGATTCGCACTTGCAACCAACGCGTGATCTATTATTACTCTTTCGGTGCGCGCAATTTTCATACGCGACAAAGTGTATTACGCGTCAACAGCGAGGGTATAAACATTCGCGTACACGCATGTACGTCACATCTTTTTGAATCAAACTTTCGCGATGGAAAAAAACCTTTCATATACGTATACAGGCATCCACGTGTAAAAGCTTGGTTCGCTCAATTTATTGTTTTAATCCACCTTGTTGGCTCGATCATTTTTCCTTGGCTGCATGCACGCCGGGGCTATCTACGTATACACGCGCTCGCGTTCATTCACTGCTTTGCAAACTCCTACGCTCTGATCCTCTCTCGCTTTCATGCGCGATCGCACGTGTATATGCGGCAGTTTGTACGCGAGTATACGTACCTTTTGCACTCTATAATAGGATTTTCCAAGCTTTGCCGCACACACACACAGACACACACAGACATACACACTCATACAGGCATACGGGCGAATACGCGTGCGCGAGCATATACTAGTACGAAGCGCACAATGCTATCAATCTGCTATTTTCTTCGTAGGTGGAAATTCTCTCTTTCGCTTTTATAGTTACACGTACCTTGAAAGTACGTGTGTGTACTCTTGCGCGCGTGTATATGCGTATATAGCCTGTCTCTCTCGTCATTTAACTCCTCCTCGCGCTTGTACTTCTCTCATTAAAGGCTGTTAGGAAACTTGGAGCTTTTACCCACTTTTACCTAATATCAGATCCATGTTCTCGCTTAGAACCTAGTTTATTTTCTGCCGTCAAGCTCGTCGTGTGTGTATGTGTGTGCGTGTGTGTGTGTGTGGGTACGTACGTACGCTACCGCCGTCACGAGTGATTACTGTGTCATGGGCGGCTTTTCCAGAGAAAATATCTTGAATACAAGCCTTTTAATAGTTGAAAGCTTTGTTTGACGCTATTGTTTTGTAAAAAAAAGGCAATCGCGTTCCATTGCAAAAGTGGATCAGTCGGTTGTAATTTAAATATTTATTGTACAAGAGATGAGGTACAGTTCGCTGCTTTTATTTGAATTGCTCATGAGTAAGCTCGCGAGCTCGAATAATCGAATTTATTCGACAAAATGCCTCGGCTGTGTACTGTAAATGTGCATCTCCGGTACGCTATTGTGTTATATATCCGCAAAATTTAAAGTACACTATTAAGAGTGAAACTTCATTTGCATGATGGTATAGGCCGAGCTCGCAGAGACATTTTATACTCCTCCTTTCTTCGTCGTGATATTTTGATACGCGCCCGTCGTCCTCGTCGTTATTACAACCGCAGTGAATCTTCCTGCGAGCTTGCGTGCGTGCGCTCTCGAGACTTTGTTGTTCGATTCGAAATATTTCGATTTTATTGTTACTTTTACCGCCACATACGACGGTGTTTAACGAGCTACCGCTGTTGAGACGCGGATGACAAGTACGCGAGCTCACCGGGATAAGGTCTAGATGAGTCGAAATGAAGAGCGAGAGTTATAAAGTACGCGTTTTATGCCCAACTGCTCACGATCGCTCCGTAATCGTCGACGTATTGTTTTATTAGTGAATTTAATGACGTGTATATATTTGCGCGCGTACGTGTGTGTTTGTATGTGTTTGCGCGCACACGACGCGCTGCAGAGACGCGTTGCATAAGGACAAATAATAAATGTATACACACTACTGCTCGCTGTAGGCTTTTCTTGTCGCGATTTCGAATAAATAAAATGGAAAGTTTTATCGGAGCCGCGGAACAAAAAATATTGTTAACGCTTTCGTACGTGGCTCGACGCTGGCGTTTATCAAACCGGTTCGTTTGACACTTGGGTCGCGCGCACATATACATGCATGCATACACATATACCCAGCGGTGCGCGCGCGCGAAGAGGAGAAGATCATGCATCAAACGGTTAATCTGCATCGAGTACCCAGCCTCTGCCTGCAGTTTATATATTATAATAATGTAGTCGTCTCTGTGTGCAGATATATATACACATATATACTTTCGCTTGCAAAAAAATGCCGTATTCAACGAGGCCGCTCCTGTTTTATGGGCCCTGCGAGATGAACTTCAATTCTTCAAATTATCATTTCTCATATGCAACCATACGCGATTGGAAAGTTTACATTGCACAGTGAATCGCGCCCCGTGTTTACTCCCATGTTTTTCCTTTTTCTTCCTTGCGCGTCGCGCACATACACCATTTTTATCGAAAAATCCCTTCACACGCGTTACATTGTTAACAGGTCCGTCAAGACTAATCGACGACCTGTTCGAGGCGCCACTATACCTATATGTAACCTAACTACGTGTTGTACGACACTCTTTACCGAGAGTATAATATGCAAATGGAATCCGCGGCAAGTTCTCGAGTCAATCTCGTTTTCTGTCAAGCTGCGAGCTTCTTTGAATGACATCGCCGCCTATGTACCGTGCAGCTACTTTCGCAAACGAAGATCCAATTATAATCGTCTAGATGTATGTTTGTGTATCTGTAATACTTTTGCACATTCAAATGCGTATTTATGAAAGGCGCCTACTCGAGTATCGAGTAAAATCATACATGCGCGTGTCCAATTGCTTCTTTATTTTGCAGGAAAAAAAAGTATTTGTCTCGAAGCCATTATCGCTAACGATATTTTTCAGATCTCTGCGCGTGCAATATGGACGATCTCTATCATTTCTTTGCTTTACTAATCTCTCTAGATGCATCTATAATTGCCTCTGGCAATGAATATTTTTCATTCATCGAACGTCAAAATATAAATAACGAAGTATCATTTAAGGTAGGAAATTAGATTTGGGTCACGGACTATCTTACGAATTTCCTCGTGTATATGTAGCGACGTATGGTGAATTCTCAACTCTTGCATATTATTGAGTAAATATCGCGAGTTGTAAGCTATGCCCTCGATAATAGGCCTGAAACTTGGCCAAGATATGCGAGTGTGTCGTCTAAACATTTTTCAAGCCATGGTGCATTATAACATTGACCTTGACCGTCTCAATGATCGGTTTGGGTTTTTCAACAAAAAGAATTCGCCACGACGGAGCGCATATTCATCGAACCCACGCAAATTAAACAGCATGAAATTTCATTTTTATTCAATGACAAAGTCATGTTCATTTATTTTTCTTATTTGCGATGGACACGAACCGCGCGATGCGGTACTAAGTTCAGCCGAGGCGAGTTATTATATTCTATTCTTTATTTATAGAAATAGGCGCGGAAGTACGAAACAACAGAACGTAAGCGAGCTTTTATGAAGCCATTGAAACAAAAGAGACGACACAATCATAACAGATCTGTGTGCTCATAATATAGGCATCGAAATATAATGAAACCAATGCTGGGGCTTAAATCACAATCATCGTTAGAAAGCTTAGTCACGTCGTGGCTACCTCCTCTTTACATCAGAGCTTGTTCTATAACTCATACATACATACTTATAAGATCGTAGCGCAGCGCACATCTTGCGAGAGAACCTCGGTATGTTTCTCGTGTATCTGTGCAAGAGTACATAATACACCAATTGAAGCCCCGTGCGTGTACAATAATCAATGATGCAATATTAATATCGCTTCTTAAAAAAAGATACGTATTTATCCTCTCTTCGTTCATTCATCATTGTTTGATTTAGATCATTATAAAAAATGCTCGGGCCTCGTTTGCTCGGCAAAAATACAAAAACACTCGAGTGAGTGAGAAAGAAAGAGAAAGACAGCGAGACGATCGCGCGCTGAACCTCGTCTGGCTATTCAGAAATTTTTTATCGCCAGAAATTCAAGACGCGCGTAATAACAATTTATTTATCGTATAATTTCAGATTGGCGCTCGATACGTGCGCGATGCGCACCCATATACAGGTGTACGCACGTTGCTAATTGTAATTATAGACTTTCACGCGTTAAGTACATAATAGTCTCAAGAGCGATCAAGCTCATTATGAAAACCAAGAGGTCTGGAGAGGGAAAGAAAGAGAGAAAGAGCATAAAAATATTGCGCAAGAGTATGTTTTTGTTTGTTGTCTTGTCTGTTATACATGTAGTCTTACGAAACGGCATATATGCGGGTACGTACTTATATGCATGTGTGTGTGTGTCAATCTGTCCGTGCATGCCACCGACGCCTACACGTACGTGCACTTACACAGACACACAGGCCAGTGCTTTTGTATCATACAGGACCCTCCACGCGTGTAGTGCTTATTACAACCCGGCAGTAGTAGCATTTGAAAAGCCAAAGAGCTATTATTTCACATAGATCAGCGTACACCTTTTGGCTACTATGTTTTCTGATGGAATTAATGACTGATCTAGGAGGACTTATTTGCTTCTCTCTTTTTTCAAATTATATAATATCACGTTTGTCATGATTTAGATATCCGAAGAATGTAAAATATATATTTATGCAGCTTATAGTAATCAATTGCGTATATCATGGATCTATATGCGGCTTTAATGGGAATTTATTAAGAATATTTGTGGGTATTGTCGTTGGTGTGATATTGATTGAATATTTCATACATTGCTTTACTCCTAAGTACGAATAAGAAAATGAAAAAAGTTCGTGTATACTGCATCGTAACGACGCAATAATAATAGTAGTCAATACAAATGTTCACTTTGATTGACTGCATAAGCGAAAAGTAATTCGTGTCTTATAAATTCGGAAAACTTCGAAAAGTTGTATTTCAATAAATTTCGACATTTGTACTATTTATATTTTTGAGCGTTTATTGTTGTATTGCTCAATATTAACTAGTTACAACAGGGATATAGGCAACCAATTTCAAATTCATCTCAGGCAGATTTTTTTATGTCTAAAAATTTGTGCTATAGAAATTGTTTAAAAGGGGAGCGATATTGACTTTGTTTAATAAAGGATCATGTAGAAACGAACGATAAAGGCTGATAAACTCTCTATAAGCTTGTCTTTGAGAGTACCGATAGTAGAGTAAATGGGATAGCTTTCGACTACCGTAATTAGAATCTTTAAAATAATGTTACAGGGGTTCGTACTAATGAGATTTTACTGTGTACCTTTGGTTGTTAGTGTTTGTGATTACTCAAAGATTAAATACTATAAAAGCACGTACATTATAATAGTCATTCATTTTAAAACTGATACTTTTTTATTTTAAGCAATATATCGAAAATCTTTTTTATTCCTCCTTTCAAGCATCTACTTTTTTTATTTCCAATCGTAAATATTGCGCTTTGTCTAGCGTGTCAAATGAATTCTAAAGTTTAAGCTCATTGAAACAAATTTTCTCATATAATGTTGCATTAAATCAAAAAATACGTTTGTACACCGCGCGCTCGAAATGATTTATAACGTATAAAGCGTTTACTTTATCCTTTTTTAACTGCAACGATTTTCCAAAATATAATCGGCACGAGAGTCGCTTGGCGTAAAACACATCCCGTTTTAATTTCGATCGTATATTCTGTTTGTATGTGCCTGCGTATAAATCATGAGTTTGAAGTGCATGTATATAATGCAGTACACTCGTTCGCGTATACGCTTGTGTGTAAAGTGTCATGCGAAAAAGCGATCAAAAATTTTCACCTCTGCGCTCCCAAACAAATCATAAATTTTGAAACTTTCTCTCTATATGTATACGGACACACTCCCAACTACAATGGGGCAGAGCTTTCTTTCGTATGAACTAACGCAAGTCAAAACATCGAGAACAAAATCAGTTGTGAATATTATGTACTCGTAGAACAAAGTGCATGTATTTTGATACTGGTCATCTGTCTATCTATTTGCCTCAACCCTCGAGTAAATCATATATCAACGCCGTGATTGATCACCGTAAATAGTAATTACATGCCTCGGAGTTTTATGACCTACTGCAATATGTATTTTTACATACAAGAATCGTACAAACTTACAAGTCATGCAAGTGTGCGTTTCAGGTGCGAAATTTGAATTTTGAATCTAACAACGTCTCAGTTACATCATAAATCGAGTCTAAATACTGTCTGCAATAAAAAAACGGGCCAACATTTTTTAGAACAACCTATATTGGTCTTTCGCTGACAAAGTGCCATCATTATTCATTGCCCAACGATGAGCGATGAATCGAAATGAATTTTTGGTAAAGCCTTTTGAAAGGATATATCATATCGTGTGCTTTGAGTAGCAGCAATCATTTTTCTTGGAGCTCGAGATTTTAGAGGACTTTTTTGACGTACAACAACTCTCGTTTTCAAGATTAGCATCATTTGTATTCGAGCCTAATGCCAATGACTTTGTGTACACTCGAGAAAAAATTTAATAAATGATGCTTTTACAAATTGAAGGCTCGGACGTGACCCAGACGTCTTTACTACTATTTTGGTTAAATTATGAAATTGTTGTTGACTAACTCGAAGAATAAGGATAAAAAACAATGCGTTTAAAAAACGTAAATAATCTTCATTAAGAGAGCAATATTTCAGAGGGCATCAAGCCATTAATGATAATCTCAAAAGTTTCTACATCTATACCTCAGTAAAAGTTAAAAAGCAGACGAGCCGCTGCGCATATCGCGTATTATAAGTGTAAAGCCCGATGCTGCACCGCATCACAAGTGAGCCGTCTTGACAGCTTTTTACGAACGTCATCGACGCAGAAACATGTCCGCCTTTTCTTCTGTCTTGTAATGCACCGACGCTACTCACTCGCACACACACACACACACGCGAGTGCACAGATGCATTATGGAAAAAATTACTGGTTTTACAGGATACTTTCTGCCAATTTTTCGTGAATTATATTACGGGTGAGCATGAGCGGTATACTTTTACTCGCGATAAATTTCGTAAGAGAATTTTTACTGCTCTTTTTTCGGTCTTCCTTCCTCGGGATTATCGATACGAGTACGCGAGTGCATATGCTCGCTCGATTTATATCTCATTTTTTATTGTGCCAGATTATCGCGATAATTACTCATCCTTATAAATATGCATGATATTATGTCTTATTAAGATTGGAAAATTGTCGCCGTTGGTCCATGTAAACTTTCGGCGTTGGGTCAGAAGCAGCGTATGTTGAACAACACCGAGAATTCATCAAAACCCGTTTTTTATATCTGGACGCGCTTCTCGTGCCCTGATGTAAAGTTTCTTGCACAGTTCGAGTATAATTCATGTCTTTTATTTTACCTTTTTATTGAAAAAAAAACCAAAGTTCTTTGCCGCACTCTATAATGCATAAACATCGGGTGAGCAAAAGTTACACGAGCCGGCGTCAAGATGGATTCATAATGTTACATGCATGACGTGGTGAATGAAATGCAACGTCCACACAATGAAGCGCGTTTAACTTAATGAATAATCCAAAATTATGAAGAATATGTTACAAGTACGTGATAATCTACCATGTACAGTTTGCGGTCGGAATATTCGTTCACTTTGTATGAGACATGAAAACAAAAAGTCGCAAAAAGGCTGAATAACATTTGCGTGGCGACCAAATAAAGTGTTTTTGCCAAAACTATGCTCGCACAATTACATAAATTGGATGTAGAGTCTATTTATTCTCGACTCGTTACCTGAGAGCTGCTTATTGCGTTAATGATGAATAATAAAAAGAGTTTGCAAAAAGCTTGAAATAATAGTCGATTCAAATGAGTTTTTACGATTGGCGAGACACAAAGTTCGATCGATCATAACTAACGAGACAGAAAATGTCTTGGACCCTCCGTGACTCATTTTTCATCCTCTTTCAACAATAAACACTTTCATAAGGCTTAGTCGACTTCCACAGTCATGATCTCTTCTGCACGAAATTAAGGTCGTCGGATGAAAATTTTATCGAATTCATTCTAAAAAATTATTTATGCATTATAAAATCTCAAAGTTCACTTTATTACGAAACTTTTTCGGATTATAATGTGCTTCAATGATTTATCAATGCAGCTTCGGTTTCTTACTTCTTGCAAATATTGCGATATGAAGGGCTCAAAAGGATACTTGAGAGAAAATTTAAAAACAAAAATTTTATACGAATTTTGTGAAAAGGATTTTCCTACCCCCTTTTCATTGAAGTACTTAACATTTCCAAATTTTATTTTTTAATGAGATACATCTGTTTTTATGAGCTTTTTAACTACACTTTTTGTGTGAAATTTTTTCTTTTTTTACGTTTTCTGGCGATTCATATTTTTGAACAATTCGTTTCATTTTTTGTAATATCCAGAAAAAACCATTTTAATTGTTACGCCAAGGTAATGTACTCTTCTTTAGAACATGAATGGTCTCAATTGCAGCCTGGGGCGAGGCGAAAAATAGAAAATTAATCATTTCCTCTGGATTCACGATTATTTTGACTATATTATCTCACTGTAAAGGATCAGCAAAGCGAGCTTGCGCAATATTATAAGTAATTCTGAAATTTTTGTATGATATTTAAAGTCGAAAGGACTGATAAAATATTCCTGCACGGCGTGGGTAATCTGTTCGTTGGCAGTTGAGAGAACGAGAGAATGAGAGAGAGAGAATCGAACGCAGAGATGGGTACTCAAGATTTATTAGCGACTTGAGTTTCGAGTTTGACGCACTTTACAGACTATCTCTTTCTTTCTCGTTCTCTCTCTCTCTTTCTCTACCCGTCTCGATCGAGCGCGCGGATACACGCGGAAGCTCGCCTTATAATCTCTACAATATATTTCCTCTCTTTCTCCTCACTGTATATATGTACAAGGTAAATACGTTACGACGGCATCTCTCTCGGGTCTTCCTGCTTACATTATATATACGCCTATGTCTACTGCAACGCGTGCGCGCGTATGAAGGAGTTGAGCACGTAATATATACATTTTACTCGTGACCATTAATCTCAAATTCTTTTCTTCTGTTTTGCAGAGATCGAAGCTCAGGAGGCCTGCAAATGGCTGAGGGCCGCTGGATTTCCTCAGTACGCGCAGATGTACGAAGGTGAGTACTTTCCAACAATTTGCTAATAAACGCGTAGATAATTCGTGAATTTTCTAATTTTACATGATTCAGCCCAACTTTTGTACTTAAAACTGCCTTTGAATATGACAAAATCAAGACTTCTTGAAGGTTTATAATCGTGCCTAATATTCTGGTTAATTGGCGAATCAATTATTAAGATGATTTGCAGTTACGAACCCAACAAATATTAGTTGCACGGAATATACGGGTATCCAGCTCCGAACCGCAGGGTCGCGTTATTGCGTGAAACTATGCGCAGGAATTTCATCGATTAGTACGTATGCACATATGCAAGTGTGCAGGTACGCGTATAAGGCAGTTAGCTCCCCCTCAAAGAGTCCTTGACCCTTTGAGGTGTTGCGGAGTTTCGGTAACTGTAAATGCGTGTCTGCGCGAGACATTTGCATCAAGCTCCGAGGCAACTGTGGTGAGTCAGTTGCGTTATAAACTATGTAAGCTTCAAATATTAGTTAGTGAATTTCACATTTTTGCTTCCTCATAGAGGAAGCTTTGTGACGGACCGATTTTCGACTTTCATAACTAATAATCGTAGAGTACTTTTACATATATATTCTTA
>CACVKI010138750.1:0-10059 GCA_902732785.1 Trichogramma evanescens | reverse complement strand
GAGAGGGCACGAACAGCCGCTGAGAAGATCAAGGAGAAGAAGTTGCGCCGTCGATTCCTCAAGTACTTCGGCACAGAGGAACCGACCTCTACCGTTGATTGACGCCCCGGTACCAAGAAGTACAAGGCCCGTGCGACTCGCTGCCGCACGGCACTTTTTAAGACACCTCCATCGCTCGACCAGCCGGTCGAACGCCCAACTTACAACAATATATACACTTATACTACCAAAGTCGCGCTCGCTCGGACGGACGGACGGAAGGACGCTCGGTTTTCACGGGTTTACCCCTCATACAAAACGCGAATATAGATGTTTCACATCAAAATAAAATAACAGAACTAATAATAAAAAAAAACTGTTTTCACGAAAATTTCGAAAAAAAGATTTTTAAATTTTTTATGTTTAACTTGCTGTATTTTGAAAAGTTTTTGATATTTTTTAAAGCAATTTCATCCGTGAATTCTTGAACTATTCTGGAAAAAAGCTATTACTCGAGTGAACAAATTAATTATAACCTCAAATTAGGACACGTAGTGTGCGGAAAATGGACAGGAGTTTCGGTTACACCAGCACGAGTGGGTTGTTGTTCTGCACACTCTGCCCAAAAAGCTGGGCACGGATGTGTGGGCAAGAGCTGTGTCAAGGGTGCGTGCGTTCCATTTGCAGCTTTGGCGCGTCGTAGGTCCTGACGGTCAGGCGCTCTCTATTTCAAACACGATGGCTTGATGATCGCTATGCGTGCAAGGCTCGCTTACGGCCCGTGATGTAATTCGGGGAGCGAGTGTGTCGCTGGCAAAGGTGAGATCGATGACCACGTAGCCCAGTGCACTGGTGAATGTTGGTGTGTCACCGGTGTTTAGCAATGCAGCTTCGAGGGTAGTGAGCGCGTCTAAGAGGATGGTGGCACGCTGTCTCGTCACTCGACATCCCCACTCCGTTGACCAGGCGTTGAAATCGCCCGCGATAATGAGCGGCCTCTTGCCCCAGGCTGCCTCAATGATGTTGGTGAGAAGAGCTGAAGATTCTACATCAGCGAGTCTTGGTGGTGCGTAGACGCTGAAAAAATAGATTTCGTTGATTCGGGCCCAGGTGAAAAAAGGACGCGCTCTTGCTGGGCGCTCCTGCAGTAAGCAGCCTCCCTGCACCCAGATAGCAGCTTGGCTGTTGGCATCGGCTAGCCATGTATAAGGTTGATCTAAGTTCTTGTACTGATTGCACACAACGGCCACGTTGATGCGCTGCTCGAGAATGGTTTGGCTTAGGAGGTCCTGAGCAGCCCTGCAGTGATTGAGGTTTAGCTGTAATATCCTCATCATCGGCGGGCTTGATTGGTCTTCTGTGCTAGGGGGCAGTACTGGCTTGTGAACGCATGGTCGTGGACAGGGCCTTGCTCCTGGCAAAAACGCACGTTGGCGGGGCTCCACAGCGGTAGCAGCGCAGGGTATCCTCGCGACCACGGATGCGGCAGTTGACCCAGCCAATCCGTACGTGGCCGAGTTTCAGCGCCTTGGCGGCTAGGTCGTCCGGGAGCGCGGCGACAGCCACCTGCGTTCCCGCGTACGCTTTCCGCAGCGTTTTGACTACATCCCTGTTGAGATGCGGGGCGCTCAGCAATGTGCTCAGCTCTTTGGCGATCTCGCCCTTGGTGGCACACTCATTGAGATCCCTGATCTCGATCATGGTGGTACGCTGTAGGGCGCTGGCAGTGGCCGTGTCACCAAGGGCTTTGTCCAATTCCACGCCGAGGGTGGAGGCATTGTCCACGTTTTTTTTGAGTTGTTTGTGTGTGTGTGTGTGTGTGTGTGTACTGACGTGCATCATCGTACATACAGGCGTGTGGAGTTATGTATCGTAGGGTAGCCGGCTACCGTAGAATTTGTAATTAGCTCACGCGAGCATTTTTTTACAAGTGTATTTCGTAAATCGTTGTACACGCGCAGTTACACTCGATTCCTCCACTCGTCATGAATTTCGTTGCACCGACCATTTTGTCTATTGTCGATTCACGCATCGCACGTGTGCTTCGCGCGGAGTATCGAGGCCCGTTCGCGTGCACATGCGTGCAATATCGTGTTCGTGTGAATGCCGAGTTTTGCCGCGGCGTACGTGTTTCGGCCATCTTAACCTCGTCAGTGTAATAAAATAAAATAGCCTGTAAAATTGTATTATTGAAATAGTTTAGTCAAGACAGTGTGTGTAAGCAAGTCATTCTTTTGAGTGAACTGTAAAACTGGAGGTGGGGCATTTGTGTGTGCGACACCGGGATAGCAACCAGCAGCTCCACTCACCGTAAAACTTTTACACAGCGCCATAACGTTTAGGAAACAAGTTCACGGACGCCTTTTTTGGAAAATATAAGTAAAAATGATAATATCATGGGAATTTCAAATTTTTCGAACTAGATTTTCAAATATTAGACATAATATATTCTTTCACTGTAGTAGTAATGAATTTGGCTGTAAAAAAAATTTAATTTTTATGTCACCACATACAAAATTCTCTTTAATATCACATGACCGAAAAACTGTAAAACTTTGAGGTCATTATGAATATGACTGAGATTTCAGAAGTGTGCTATATAAATTAGTTAAGCCCTGCACGAGTCCGTTATTTCCCAACCATCGAAGCCTCCCCCCCCCCCCCAGAATCATTTTTTTTCTCCTTGGAATCTGTACCATACAATATTTTCTGATGGTTACAAGGTGAATTTCAATGCCCTTTTTGAATTAGAGATTCAATGCCTAGTTGGATCTCAAATCTGAGCCCAGATTTAGAATGGGCATTCAATTCTATGTCAAACTACAGTATGTTTCATATAAAGCGTACAAATTCAATAATCTACTTTTTTGGCATTGCAAGCTTCTTTTGAAAAAAAAAACACATATCCAATTAAAGGGGAAGGTTTACCCTAATCAATGGAATAATTACCATAATTATCCGAACGAATAAATGCCAATGGATAATGATGGAAGATGGGAGCTTGAAAAAAATTCGAAGGTTATGGCAAAATTTTTTCTGAAAATTGAAGAAAATATTTTTTGATGAATTTACATATGGTTTTTAAGGCGATTTAGTGCTTAAATTAATTTTAATTAGGGATTCAAAAAAAGTTACAAAATTTTCCAGCCTTAAGGTTTTCTACAACAAAAACGTCGGTAACAAAAAAAACATTAGTGGTGCAGAAGATGGCTCTCGTAATTTTAAAGTGAAATATCTTGATTTTTAACAATGCAATTATGGTTTCGACGATCGAGTGGATTCTACATTCTCGTTATGTGCCCACTGCCACGTCCAACTGGTGCAGAAGATGGCTTTCGTCGTTTTGAGGTAATAAACCTTGAATTTTAACAATGCAATGATGGTTTCGACGATCGAATGAATTCCCCATTTTCGTTATGTGCCCGCTGACGCGTCCAAGTGGTGCAGAAGATCGCTCTTGTCGTTTTGAAGTAAAATATCTTGATTTTAAATAATCCAATGATGGTTTAGACGATCGAGTGAATTCTCAATTCTCGTTATGTGCCCGCTGACGCGTCCAAGTGGTGCAGAAGATGGCTCTTGTAGTTTTGAAGTGAAATATCTTGATTTTTAATAATGCAGTGATGGTTTAGACGATCGAGTGAATTCTCAATTCTCTTTATGTGCCGACGGCCGCGTACAAAAGGTGCAGAAGATGGCTCTCGTGATTTTGAAGCGAAATATCTTGATTTTTAATAATGCACTGATGGTTTATGCAATCGAATGAATTCTCCATTCTCGTTATGTGCCGACGGCCGCGTCCAAGTGGTGCAGAAGATGGTTCTCGTAATTTTGAAGTGAAATATCTTGATTTTTAATAATGCACTGATGGTTTATGCGATCGAATAAATTCTCCATTTTCGTTATGTGCCCACTGCCGCGTCTTAGTGGTGCAGAAGATGGCTCTCGTGATTTTGAAGTGAAATATCTTGATTTTTAATAATGCAGTATTGGTTTCGACGATCGAGTGAATTCTGAATTCTCGTTATGCTTGTTTTAAAACTAAAGCAAGATCCATAGTATGCAGAAGTTTATAACAGAAAATGTTTGACGTTATGAGTTTTCGACCCGTGTCGGTTTATGGCATTGAGTTTTCGTAGCTTGATAATCGGATAAAAAGCGATCTCTTATTTATGAAAAATCAAGCGACAGCTTCTGCAGCATCAAAATAGGTGACACACTGATATTAATTGATTAGCATATATTTCATTTTACAAAATGACAAAGTTTATTTTTATAAACTATTGAACTTGACTCAAAAATGTTAAAGCCAACTTCTGCATACTGTTATTCTTGTCAATGTTACTTAATAAATAAAATTTATGACTTTTTACATTATTTTCGAAAGATTCTCAACTCGATTACGGTCGAAGTCGATCTTCGAATGTTTTTTTAGTTACCGACGTTTTTGTTGTAGAAAACCTTAAGGCTGGAAAATTTTGTAACTTTTTTTGAATCCCTAATTAAAATTAATTTTAGCACTAAATCGCCTCAAAAACCATATGTAAATTCATCGAAAAATATATTTTCTTCAATTTTCAGAAAAAATTTTGCCATAACCTTCGAATTTTTTTCAAGCTTCCATCTTCCATCATTATCCATTGGTATTTATTCGTTCGGATAATTATGGTAATTATTCCATTGAATAGGGTAAACCTTCCCCTTTAATTGGATATGTGTTTTTTTTTTCAAAAGAAGCTTGCAATGCCAAAAAATTAGATTATTGAATTTGTACGCTTTATATGAAACATACTGTATGTAATTAAAAAGTTTTGCAACGCCCGGAACATGACAAAAATCCCACGTTAAAGCTATACATTCTGAGTTTTAATGGGTTAAACATAAATATCGATTTTCTTTTTAAGGCATGGTTTAACCCATTAGCGCCCGGACGGACATTTTTTTAAACTGAACTTTAGTCAGATATCTTTACAGTTGAGAATTTTGCTAAAAATTAACAAGTTCATGTCTCTAGCGGAAAATTTAATGCCCTCTTTGAATATGGCTTCAAAATTAATCTTAAAATTATTGTTCAAAAGGTATAAACAATTGAACAAAAAAAACACGAATTGAAAAAAAAATCGCCTTCAACTCGAATATTAAAACAGAAATAGGCTTGATAAATAGGTCCCGAGCACACTAAAGGTGTCCATGGGATGTGAACTGAAATGCCCAAGATCCATAATATCGGAATTGGAAAATCAATTGAGCTCCTAACTTTTTCTTGTTTTTTTTCTTTGCTTCAAAATAAGTGAATTTTTTCCATGACAAGGATACATCTAGAGAAAAAAAGATATCAAGAAAAAGTTCTTGAAATTATTTAAGGAACACTCCTGAATTTTTTCAGAATTTTTCAAATAATTTTGGATTTTTTGGATTTCATCATTTTCCGAAAATTCAAAAAATTTTTCGAAAAATTCTGAAATAATTCAGGGTTGTTCTTTGAACAATTCTAAGAACTTTTTCTTTATAACCTTTTTTTCCTAGATGCATCCTTGTCATGTAAAAAAATTGGTTTAGCTCATATACGGTCTTTTTTCTACGAGCGCCATTTTGTTATGAAAAATGTCTAATTCCGATATTATGGATATTGGTCTTTTTAGTTTACATCCCATGGACACCTTTAATGTGCTCGGGACCTATGTATCAAGCCTATTTCTGTTTTAAAATTCGAGTTGAAGACGATTTTTTTTTCAATTAGTGTTTTTTTTTGTTTAATTGTTTATAGATTTTGAACAATAATTTTAAGATTTATTTTGAAGCCATATTCAAAAAGGGCATTAAATTTTCCGCTAGAGACATGAGCTTGTTAATTTTTAGCAAAATTCTCAACTGTAAAGATATCTGACTAAAGTTCAGTTTAAAAAAATGTCCGTCCGGGCGCTCATGGGTTAAACCTGTGCGTATGGGTTATAAATCGTAAAAAACATGTTTTTATATTACCAAGAAGTGATATCAATGTCTCGAGCAAGGATTTTCAATTTTTTGATAATAACAGAGACCCTTATGAGTACACCGAATTTTAAAATTATATAAAAATTACTCTTACTAGTGTCAACCTTAGCCAAAACATAAACGCTTTTTTGAAGAATTCAAGTATTTCTAAATAAACAATTTGAAAAAAAAAAATTTGTATGAAAATAAATGATTTTCTTTTTTTCTACTACTTATCAGTTAGGTGCTGATGAGTTCGTCCATGATTCTTTTATAACCATAAATACACATTTTTGCTTATTTTGAAGCTTTTAAAAACCACGTAGTAGTTAGGAGGACTGACATACATGATACAACTAGAGAAATTCAGAAGATTCACAATGTGATAGCACACTGACAAAAAGGGTTTTATTTAAGTAACTCATAGAAATACAGTGAAATCTCTCTAAAGCGGCCACTTTTAGAATCTAATGATACATGCGATGATATATTTTACCCTCTTTCTCTGTTTACAGGTTACTGTTAAGTGTACGCCATTAAGAGATTTTTCTGAAATAATTTACCTGCAAGGCCACGCAGAAATGATAAATTTCCAGAATCTATTGATTGTCGCGCCATCATTGCAATTTTTGCTCAAATCAAAGTAAATAACCTGTAATAGATAAAATTCTAAAATTAAACTTTAAATTTAAAATTTTAAAGGTAATAGATTTATCAGATGGAAGATATATTTGGGTTTATCAACAAAAAAGAAACACAACATAGCACAGTTCGATATTATTCTCAAATTATTTTATTTGAAATTCTTTTCATACAGGGGCTGACGCGGCCTCGACTAAAAACCCGTACCTAACATCGAATTTGATGTCTTAAAAAAATGTATAAATTAAAAGTATTCATATAACATATTTATTAACGGCAAAGTATATCAACGTGAATTAATAAAAAGTGGTTTTTCCCAGGTAAAAATAGTATATCAGATCTTACTCCAGATCTGATGTCAGATCTGATATAAGTTCTGATGAATGCACATCAGATCTTATGCCAGATTTTATATCAGAATTTGCATACGATAATTGACATCAGAACTTACATCAGATCAGATCAGATCTGAAGTGACTGTGACGCCTTTAATTATTTAAACAATAAGTATATTAATAATTAAAATTTAATAACAAATCTTAAAAAATAAAAGTTACCGAATTAATTTAAATTCACTTTATCAAAAACCCAAACATTGGAGGAATTATTCTTAAAGATATTATTAATATGATTATTAAAATACAATTAAATTTATTATTAAATTTTATTTATTAATAAATTTATTGTTTAAACAATTAGGAGCGATACAGTCGTTTCAGATCTGATGTAAGTTCTGATGTCGATTATCGTATACAAATTCTGATATAAGATCTAGCATAAGATCTGATGTGCGTTCAGCAGATCTTATATCAGATCTGCGGTCAGATCTAACATACCATTTTCACCTGGGTTAGAAACTACGATTTATGACTAACGAGTGGAGACATGTGCGCGAAGCGATACAATGACTTGATCAAGTAACGCGCCTGAACGCGCGAGCTCATTTTTCACGGATTCACTCCACTAACCAACAAGCTATAAGAAGTTTCTCATTGATAACCTTCTTTCACTCGTGGGGTCTACATCTTAGTCGTTTTAAAAAAATTGATTTCTTTAAGGGATTTTTGAATTGCTTTCCAGCGGAAATTTTTTATGAAATAAAGTACATAATAATGTTGTGAACTGTAATAAAAAGTGTAAAAAAATGTAAGGTTACTAACGATTTCGGACATGTGATACGTTTTTTACTTTGTATTACAGTTAATTACATTTGTTTACCTATAATAAGAGAGATGAAAACCCTATGAATTCAAGCTCATTAATGTTCCATGGAAAAAGTAAAAAAGTGTAAGAAAACATAAAATTCTGTATTAATTTTAAATGTTACAATTTTTAATTGTGAGTTTGAAATTCCAGTCAAGCCCGCATGTGATCGAATTGACCGCAGCACGTGATTTTCGTGAAAAAAGTGAACTTTCTGTAATGCAGCAGAAAGCCTTATAACATCATCATAAATGTACTGAGGAGTACTGAGATGACTGAATTTGATTTATATACATATCCATCATAATTTGTCTTAATTTATTCATAAAAATCAATAATATTTTTCACGAAAATCACTTGCTGCGTTCAAGCGATCACATGCGGATAGCGCATGTAAGAAAATGTAAAAAAGTGTACAAAAGTGTAAGAAAGTGTAAAAAAATGTTATTTTATGCTGCATTTTTAATCATTGGCTGTCCGAAATCGTTAGTAATTTTACATTTTTTACATTTTATTACATTTTACAATTTAATATGCTGGTTTTAGTTACTACTTTTACTTTTTTTGAACGATTCTTTTTCCGTCGGGGCTTATACTTCAAATAATCTCCTAAATTTTGGTTCAGAAATTCAAATCTCAATTAGTGCAATCGCCATCGAATTACTTTTTCTGAGAGTGCTCCACAGCCTAAAGTCCAAGTGCTACAAAAATGTGATATAAAATTAAAAATGTATTCACGTGGATCGACCTACTCTGGCATACATCAACTTGAAATTATCACGCATAATAGAACACTATCGATTGGTTCAAACGCCGTCGAGTTATTTTTTTTTCCAAGTACATTGGCTTCGACAGAGCCGTTTGTGTGGACAAAAGTGGCGTACATTAACTCGACTGTTTCATGGAATTTGTTGAAAAATAAATAAATAAATTAACGGCGTTTGCACTGGTTGAGAATGTTTTCTAGGAGGAAATATGCCCATGACAAGCACGAATTCGTGTGTGCTAGTTTCAGTCGATCAACCTGAGCTACTTTTTTATTTTTCCTTACCTTTTTGTTGTCCGTGAACGTTCGTCTTTAACCGTCTTTTGAAAAAAATTGATCGACGTCGATTGCACTGGTCGAAATTGTTATATCGGCGGACAATATTTTGTGTGCGCTAGCTTCGTCGATTCACTAGGGCAAATTTTTAATTTTATATTACATTTCCGTATCCCATGGACCTTTGGGCCTTCAAGCACTTTCAAAAAATTAATTCGACGGTGAATGCAGTGGTTCCTGACATTATATCGCACGAACTATGCCCATGACAAACACGAGATCGTGTGGGTTAGTTTCGGTCGATCCAAGAGGACAAGCGTTTCATTCCACATTTTTTCTCACAGGTCCCTCGACACTCAGCTTCGAACCAGTTTTCCAAATAATACATCGACGGCGTTTGCACTGACTAAAATTGCTGCGGCGCACAACTCTGTCTTAGAATATTAGTGTTGATAACGGTGTATAACAGTGAAAAAAAAAATTTTCTTTTTTATTGATCCATCATGTAAGACAAAAATCATTGACGTCGATAATTCATAAATGGGCATTCGACGGTAAATGCAACCCACTTTTTCAATATAATGTTACTCTATTTTATCTTTTCACTATTTGAAAGTAAAAACACAATCGAACCTGTAGAAGGGAAGTTGTTTATTGTTGGCCGGTGTTGCTAAGGCCGTTTCGCTCGTCACGCTGCAGCGTCTAAATTTAATTTTCAAGTAACTGAAAATGAATTATTTTGGAAAAGCGATGAGAGTTTTTGTTAACATTTTTCGCAAACATCGTCGAAAAAAATTACCTTTCTGAAAAAAATTTATTTCAACCCTTTTTCAAAAATTTTTGTCTCACATGTAACTTTCATCGGTTATTTATTGAAAAATTGTCTTCTTACCGCATGTATAAGTGTACTTTCATATATTTCATACAATTCCCTTTAATTTGATGTGAATAACGTATAGTCATAAGGGTCTGTAACTATTTTTAATTTTACCTCTAAAAGTATGCGCTTTATTGTGGACATACGATAAAATGTACCGTTCGCATTGCGTCTGATATAATAGATTATCTTCGTCGCAAATGTGAAAATGATATAATTCTTCGTCTATTTTGATCATAACGAGACGAACATTTTTGCTTCCTCATAGAGGAAGCTTTGTGACGGACCGATTTTCGACTTTCATAACTAATAATCGTAGAGTACTTTTACATATATATTCTTA
>CACVKI010138746.1:0-58831 GCA_902732785.1 Trichogramma evanescens | reverse complement strand
AATGTTATTTCTAACAAAATTAGTGCCACACCGGACCATATGGGTTTTGTTGGTCTCGATGAGTACAACAAGTACCCTTAGCTGCGTAATTTTTTGAGTTGCAGGAGGGGTACAATCGGGATATAGCCTAGGTCCGAGAGAGTGTTTTTATAAACAAATAACTGTTTCTCGAAAACTATACGTCCGATCTTAACTTTTAAAAGTTCATTTTTTGTCGTTCAAAGACCTACATTTTGATGTATTGCAAGTGCCGATCAAACTGAAATTGTTTATAATAAATGCAATTGAAAAAATGGCCATTTTAGAGGGTTTTTTGTATTTTTCTCGGTAAATAATAAACGTAATCGATCGTGGTTGGGCTCAAATTAAAGGTCTAATTAATAGCTACAACTTTTATTTGAACTTTTTTCCGATTGCTGTTCATGGAAAAGCTACAGAGGCGAAAATGTGATTTTTCCACCATTTCAACCATCCCCCTACCCCCCCTGCAACTTAAAAAATTACGCAGCTAAGGGTACTTGTTGTACTCATCGAGACCAACAAAACCCATATGGTCCGGTGTGGCACTAATTTTGTTAGAAATAACATTGGGTTGAGTCTAATTTGACTGGACTAGTAACGGACGTCTTTGCCGGCGTAAAAACTGCTCATAACAAAGATACAAATAGATATGCGCTGTAAATGATATAATACGCGGGCACGCGGACTTTTAAAATTTCTTTCTCTCTCTCTCTGTTTGCCAACACACCGGCATACACACACACATTGGCGGCGCGGCTCGGTATATGACGTGCATCGTGCCGTGTAACATTGAAATTTGAATTTTATCATAAGGGCCATCATTGATTCTATAAGGATCGTAATTAGAGAAAGATATTGTAATTTTATTTCGGCATCAATCGATCGTGGCGAAGGTGTATAAAGTATCTGTGGCGGTGTTTTGTTAACGCAAAGTGTCAACGAGAGACAACGAGACGAGCGCGCGCGATCTCGACGTGTTTCTGGACATTGCGAGAATGCGTCCCAGCGACGATAAGATTTTAGCTGGGCATGTGCAACGCAACGACTCGGGGTAAGTTATATTAAAACCTAACGATCATCATAGAAATTTTAGCGATGCTCTCGATGAAGTATACATACATGTTGAGATTCACTTTTCACGCTTACGCGTCGAAACGAGCGTAATACGAAGTGCGATGAGATAACTTTTACTGGCGCCTAATTATTATTATTGTTATTATTATATTCATTAGATCGTATTCATGAGTTTTATCGGGTTGCAGACATAAAAAATCGTGCGACTTTCAACGCACACCCGATACTTTTGAAAAATACACATGTATATCAAATGTAAAATTTTTTTAAATGTACCAAAGTTTAGTAAATTGTCTGCTCTTTCTAATGTACATGTTTATCTTGTCGAAAATTGATTTCAATTGTTATTTTAAGAGCGAGTACTTCTAAAATAAAAAACGAAAAGTTTAGTTTTCGGACACTCTTAAAACTAGCTTGAAAATCAATAGAAATTTTTATGCGTGTTATGCAAATGTAAGTATGAAGGTAAAATTAAGAAAAAACGTGGTTTAAGCGCACGCGGCGCCGGCCGGGCATGCAAAAACCGCGAAAAAACTACGGTTTTTCTTATTTCTCTCGCGATTCCTCGCTAAAATCAAAAATGCCTCTCTGAAAAATGTCCATATCGATGGAAAATTTCCTGGTCTTTTGATCCAGACTATTTAAAAAGATCTTAAAAATGAAGTTTTTAAGATAATCGACTCTAAAGTTTTTCCAGCGATTTTCTCGGGTGAAGTGGAAAATTTCGGGAAATCTGACCCGACCTTCGGAAAGCTGAGGCGATTTCCCATCGAAATGTTGGGTTACTTTTTTCTTGTAGGTGCATTTAGATACTTTTATAGCGAGTTACAAATTTAGCGATTCGACTAAATAATGACGCGCTGTGCGGCATTGGGAGAGTTGACGCGAAATGCCACATATATAAAATAAAAAAAAGTACAAAGATATGACTGAAATTATTTATATATTTTTTGAAAATTTATTTTTTTAGTTTCAACCTTGAATAATTATATGATATACCGTTGACTTGTTTATATCACGAGTTCATCTAAATTTATGCCTATACATACTGCTGTTGCGTCTGCGTCAATCACACGCGGTAGTTGAAATTTTAATTTAGGTACGTTCGATTAAGACAACAGTAAAAATCAAATTTCTTTTAAAGTAAATGATATTCGATCGTTCACTCCAGTAAAGTAAATCAAAGTAGACTCAGTATCGCAGTACGGGGATCGCGGAGGTGGACTTATCTCGTTTGGCCGGGAATCGTTTACAGCGAAATGGACTTATCTGGTTAGGCACGATGTTATATTTAACGATAGGTGCGCTTTTCAGCTTTTATGACACTTGTACCTTAAAGTAGATATAACATATAGGTAATTTAAGTCATAAACTCGATTTCGAAAAAAATGGAGTTATCTGGTTAGCCCTTTCCACCACAGGTATATAATCGGCGTAAAAATGAAGCCTCGGGGCAGATCATTGTATACCGTTGAGTAAGGCAGATCATCAAGTGTCGTTGAATAGAGCGCGACTCCAGTAAATCAAACAGTAACGATTCGTAGGGTGAAGCTCTGTGCAGGAACGATTGAATTACAATAGTAGAAGCTCCAGTCAATACTATTAAAAATCGAATAAAGCTTAAGTCAGTAACGAGTAACATCACCGAGTACAAGTGTAATTAATACTTCGCGTCAAGGGAATAACTTGTAACAACACAATAATTTGATTGCAATTATACAGCCACGAGTGTATAAGCGATTTATCGTTTGCGCGAACGATAAAACTCGCGGAGCGGTGCGCGTTGCAGTAGGGAAGTTTTTTCATTATCTGCGGGCATATCGACCCTTATTACGCGCAGAGGGTCCTGCGCTCAAGATAGAGATCTATAACTGACGCTGAAATTAGCCGCCCTTGCGGCCCTAAACGTGGACAAGTCTCCTGCAGATTGGCGATCGCAATGAGACAGGTGCACGAGGTCGCCGCGCGGCCACGTCGTTCGTACGTAACAACAGCTCGAGCCTCGGGTGCACATTTTTACGAGCAGAGAAACCAGTTCGGCTGCGGTGTGACTCGCAGGTGCAGATATTCGGGATGCTTCGAAGTAATTTTTCCCCGACTTGCACCCATCGAATTCGCAATTTTAACGCTTTTAACGCCTCGAAGCCGCAGTCGACGGAATGGCCGTTGAATCGATCGCTGCGATCCACGCACGCAGACGAGTAAACGATTTCGTTGCCCGCGGCCGCCTATCGATTGCCGATGAGCTGTAAGCTCGCGCCAGTGGACGCGCGCGCGCGCGACAAATCATTGCAAGAAAGCCTTATACGCGCGCCGAGCGAGCCCAAATAACGCGTAAAGTTCAAGTCGAGCTTATTTTCGCGAATCGCCGTTCGCGCATGTAGGTAAACGTCTTCCGTAGCCCAGCAGATCTCGCGTCACAGCTATATAGGCAATTTCTTTCGATTGCGCAATCTTGCGCGTGCGAGTTATGAAATGTACGAATGACGAATATTCCTCTGGCAGATAATTTACATAACGAAAGTTGGGCACGAGGCGGAATTCGCGTGTGTCAATAGCTGCCTCGCGATCTATACGTATTCGGTCCCTTGCATATATATTTATAATCGACTCGACTCGGGCCGCGCCAGTGACTGTCACGTCACACTTTATGCGCGATAATCATAACAACACGTGTGCGGCGGCCCAGACGTTCGCGTCACGGTGACTGCATTTTGGACTATACCTGGCCCGTCCCGAGTACTCCGTGTGCGTAAAGCAGCAGACCTATAGTCTGCACGGTGCACACACCGATATATATGTACACCTATACTGCAGCACGTTTGCTCGATCGCAGCATTCGCGCAGTATAGTACCTCTAAGAAGTGTTAAGGCGTATTCGCATAGTATGTTTGTCGCTGATTCTCTCTGCTGATATACGACGAGTAATGTGTATATACATGCCCTATGTTGTAAGTATGTATAGCAGCCTGTGTAATCGCAGGAGTGCGAGCTGCTGTGTGTACACATACGATTGAAAAGTGGAAATAAATAGAGTGTTTGTGCATAAATGGCATCGCGCGGCGCCCAGCTGACACTTTTGCCGATGCGCGATATGGTATGGCAGCCTCAACAAGGAGAAAAACATTAGCGAAAAGCCTCGCAGAGTCGCGCGAGCCGAGATAATGTACACCGAACCTCCTATGCTCGCTGCTCGCGTCACAACAGATATGAAGGAATAATGCTACGAAAATGCCCGTTGACATCAATCGGCTCACCGATGGTTGGCTGGAACTCGAGAGTGATCCAGGTTCGTTGGCAAATTTTTACCCCG
The DNA here is from genome assembly GCA_902732785.1 of Trichogramma evanescens. NCBI lineage: Eukaryota > Metazoa > Arthropoda > Insecta > Hymenoptera > Trichogrammatidae > Trichogramma > Trichogramma evanescens. Next base: position 54,423 of record CACVKI010138746.1, on the reverse strand, counting down.
CTTTATCGACAAACCTCTGTCAAAGTCCGTCCAGTCCTTTTCCAACAACAACAACAACCACTACCTGTATTTCAATTCTCTTTTTTTGACAATTGCAGGCCTGTTTACACTGCTCCTCGAGGACTTTGGTACTCAAGGAGTGCAAGTCGAGGAAATCTATGACGTGCAAAAATCACTTGAAGGGCCTGTTTATGGTTTCATCTTCTTGTTCAGATGGATAGAAGAGAGAAGATCAAGGCGTAAGGTTGTCGAGGAAGATGAAACATTTTGTAAAGATGAAGAGACAGTCAACAATATGTTTTTTGCACAACAGGTTTGAATTAATTGATTACTACAAAAATTAACATCAAATATTTTCTTAGCTCATAATTATCCTATTATTTATGTTTCATAGGTTGTGCCTAACAGTTGTGCAACACATGCGCTACTGTCAGTTTTACTTAATTGTTCAAGTATTCAATTAGGTGAAGTGTTGACGCGGCTAAAAGAACACACAGCTGGTATGAATCCGGAAAATAAAGGCTGGGCCATCGGAAACACACCAGAAATAGCTTGTGCTCATAATTCTCATGCAATGCCTCAAGCAAGAAGACGTCCACCTGATAAAAATGTTACAACTGTCTCATCTGCAAGATCTACCAGTGAAACTTTCCACTTTGTTAGTTACGTACCAATAAATGGAAGATTATTTGAATTAGATGGTCTTAAACCATATCCAGTTGATCACGGTCTATGGTCTGAAGATGAAGAGTGGACAGATAAATTTAAAAGGGTTATAACTGAACGTTTAGGTATTTCAAATGGCGAGCAAGCCCAAGACATTAGATTTAATTTGATGGCTGTTGTACCAGATCGAAGAATTGCAATAACTCACAAATTAACAATGTTAAAAACTAATCGTCAAATAGTTTTAGAAGCTCTGCAACAACTCATGAAATTGACTAATCAAAACAGTACAGAAAATTATAGTAATAAGAATAGTGCTAGTAGTATGAATAATAGTAATAGTAATGCTGACATTGGAAAGTCAGAAAAATCAAATGAAAAAAAAGAAAAGACTGAAGATGAAAATAGTGATGATGTAGTAAAAATGGAAATTGATGGTACAAATTCTATCCCTATTATTAGTAAAGAACAGTGCCCCCAGTCAACTACAGAAGCTTCAAGTTCTAATGCAAAGCCTTCTACAAGGTAAATCAGCTTTTGATGAATTATGATGGAGAGAAAAGTTTATGCTCATTAATATTATCTTTTAGCACTAGCAATCCTGAAAAGTTTGTGAATGTCTGTGAACTAGACTACGCGATGCCTCTGCAAATTCAAACATCGCCATCCCCAAATAGTACATCTAGTACTGAAACATCATCTGAAATAGGTTCTGCTTTCAATTCACCTTCTCAAAGTAAGAAAATCATTGTTGTACTATTGTACTAAATTTTCATTTTAAGAATAAAAAAATTACCTATTTTTCATTTTAAATTGTAGGGAATCTTAGTCCAACTGCAATAAAAGATTTTAAGAAATTTGTTGTGATCAAAATGGCATTAGATGATAAGACAGAGAATGGAATAAGTATGTGATATTTATGATTATATTTTGATAATTCATTTATGTTGAAAACTAATGTATTCACTATATTTGCAGCACATTCTTTAAGCAACATCAACATCAATGGAAAAAGAATTCCTCCCGAAAATACATCAGTAAATAAGAAAATTTGTCTATCTGGAGAGGTCAAAATTCCACAAACTCAAGTGAAAACAACTAATGGCGAAGTTCTTACAGAAGAAAAAAAAGCTGTAAAAATAGACTCTGAACTTACTGTAAAAGATTCAGAACTTATGGAACCACATACTTTCACTCCTAAAGATTTATTAGCTCTCTTAAAGAATTTAGAAAATGAGATTGGCGTTTGTGAAATAGCTTTAAAAGACGAAAATGATAAGCGTGAAAAGTACAAGGTAGAAATGTATTTCTAAACAATCACTGCACTATTGAAAGTTTCTAAACTAAAATTCAAAATAAAATTTCAGGTGGATGATTGCAGAAGAACCCACAACTATGATGAATTTATCTGTACATTTTTGTCTATGTTAGCTCAACAAGGTAAACTTGCAGAACTAGTTCAACAGAATCTACAACTTAAAAAACAACCCACTGTAAATGTGAACAGAGTGTCAAGGTATAAACCACTTATTTTACAATTTTCTATATTTTATTTTGGTAATTTATCGTTATACTAATATATTTTAATTATTGATTTTAGAACTGCTAAAAGAGCAGCAGCATCTGACTCGAGTCGCACAACAACGGCGCCAAAAAGAAGACGAGGCAGAACAAAAGGAAAAAAACGAAAGTGAATTAGACCATAAAAGATGAGGTTTTTATTTTATTATAGAGACTTTGAGTACCTAAAAAGTTTACACAAAATATTGTGTATTCTTTGCTTAGGATACATGTGCTTTCTCATCAATTTGTTGATATTTCATTTATTGCGATAATGTTTAAAGCTGTAAAGTGAATGACTTTAATAGATATTGTATAACTGTAAGTAGATTAAGGTTTGTTACTTTCAGTGTATGTAAACAAATGTTTTAATGTAGGAATAATAAAATTATGACATTTAAATTTTTTATGAATAGACTTATGATGAATGTAAATGGAATTAGGGCAAAAAATTCTTCACAAAATGTGCATTGTAATTTTGTATATTTCTCTTGATCATGGGTTTAAAAGTTTGTTCTAACATCGATATAAGTCTTTTATCTCACTATGTTAAAATTTAATTTAAAATTCAATAGTTACAGTAATTTTTTTCATTACTGTGTAACCAAATATGTTGTTGTACGACAAATGTTATAAAATATAAAAATACAAAATGTATTTTTCGAATTTCCAAACAGAATAAAAAAAATTTTCTTCCATCTACAAACCTCTTTGAATTATTATGTTAATATTATAGGAGGTCCAGCAGAAGGTGGTAGTTCAGTGGTTTCTTGAGTTTCAATATATTTATTTTCAATTATATTTCCATGTTCATCAATTTCGCCAATAGATATAACAATATTTGGCATGGATTTAGAATAATCAGTGTTTTCAATAACAACTTGATAAACCTAAAAATTGTATTCAGAAATTTTAGTTTATAATCAAAATTTGAATGATTATGATTGTCTACAATAAAATTTACCTCTTGATTTGCAACAGTTTCTTTATCCACATCTGCTTTAGCTGGTGGATTATCTTTAGCAGTAGTATTATTTTCATCAATACTCTCATACCTTACTGTTTGTAATCTATAACAACCATCATCTTCAAGTATATATTGAAATCTCTTATGTCCACTTAGCCATTGTAAATGATGATCTTCAATAAGATGTCTAGTAAGTCTGTAACTTTTTCTATACTTAATGGGACACTCGTGACAACAGTACCATCTTATTTCTAATCTGTGAACTTTTTCAATGTGCCTGAAAAAAAACATTACAAAATTAAAACATTTTATTTTAAAAATTTCTATTTTTTCAAACTTGAATGATTGCAAACAAATACAAACCTATCTAGAGTATATGCATTTTTACATGCATAAGAACATCCTTCATATGTACAAGTAAAATTAGAACTAGGACCATGTAAATTCATGTGACTATCTAAATCTTGTTGTGACTTAGCTCTATGAGAACATACACTGCAAGGAAAGTTTCTTTCTTCGGTATGCCTGTACAAAACATGTTTTGCTAATCCTGAAGGAGATTCACAAGTCATATCACACATGCTACATTTGTAGTGGAATATGTGATTCCTCATATGTTCTCTTAAAATATTTTCAGTTGGATAATACTTATTGCAGTGGGAGCATTGAAATCCTTGAACTAAAAAGCGAAACATAAATAAGATCTTTTATGCATATAACTAAAATTTAATATAAAAAAACATGCATGTTTTACCTTCTAGAGGAATTTGCCTTTTACAATGTTCATGAAATTTAGAATTTGAAGCAAACATTGTACCACAATCTGGACAGGCAACAATTCTTTCCTTTGTATGAGTTCTGAGATGTTCTTTTAGTTTATATAAACTTGGAAAAGAACATTTACATGATTCCCACAAACATTTTATTCCACCAGCTATTTTTTTGCCCCTAGGATTATTTTCAGCATGACTTTGAACATGATAGAGAAAATAATTATAATTAGTGAACTCTTTTGCAGTGCATGATTGCCACTGACACTTATGATCAGGTAATGACTCAATGATATTTTTCCAATCAGCATCTCTTCTACATTTCTGTGAATAAAGTAAATAGAATTAGGAGTAAATTGAAGTTTGTAAAATTGTTTTTATATCAAGTCAAGATTAATATGCTTACAGGTAATTTTATTCTCCCCCTGATATTGCTTCCTAAACATTTGATCTTAGTATGAAAGGCATGATAATTCACATGCCTCATGATTTGAACATCTTCATCACACTGATATTCACAACCATCCCACAAACAACAATAATTCCCAATATCATCAGAAATTTCTTTGTATTCTACATCTGGGATATGATAGGAAACGTGTTTGATAAAATTATCCAAAGACTTTTCACTAAAATTACAATCACGCCATTGGCAAGACAAATTGAGAGTCTCAGCTTTCAATTTAACGGCAATTTTTCGTCTCTTGGCCCCACATTCTGACACAGAATCGAACTCCGAGTCCGTCTCAACAATCGATTCACCGTCATCTTCAAGTTTATGTTTGGAATTGTTAGTCACCAATAGAAGAGGATCGATTTGATCTATCCACTTGCTGCATCGTTCTTGAGCGTCCTTGCTCACCATCAATTGTTCCACTGTTTCGTTCATTGTTATCAAAATTATTTTCTTACTTTTTCAATGTTACTCTCTTTCTAGAACTGCCGTCAACTCCACGATCTTAAGAACCATTTCTCAATACTTAATCCAATGAATTTCGCTCTAATAGATGCACTTGAAACCCAAAAATACGACGCATCACAAGGAGGATCGAGCACAAACGCAGTAGCAAAAACAGGGGAAGCTCGACAAGCCGCCAAAATATCAACGATCACTTCTCGTCTATATGACGTTGGCGGGAATTGAAGTAACATGAAGCACCTGTGATAGTCGACAGTTGGCTACCTTATAATTTGGTCTTCCTCGCAATACCTGATTTTTCTGCTTTTTTCAGGTCAACTTTCAAGGAAACTTCATTACTTCTTACGATTGAATTTACGAGACTAGTAGTGCCCACTGAGAATATAAGAAATTCATTGATCAATTCTCCAAGGAGCAAATTAGATAGAATTATATTTATTTTTGAAGATCGATTACAAAGTAATAGTTTATATTTATTTACCAAAAAGTTTAGATTTTTGAACAACAATTTTTTGTATAGAACTACTTATGAGCATGAAGTTCGATTGATGTTTTCATTATTGTAGTGGTGTTGTCACTAACATCTGCCACTCAAGTGACGGCCTGTCAGTGGCAGAGCAAACGTCGTCTGCTTGTAGTTACTGCGGGCTCTCTCCCCTCTTAATTGCGCGAAGGAACATTTCACAGGCAGTCAGAAACAGTCTGCTTTCGTTCTGAATTTCCGAAGCACGGTCTTCGAAGGATCTGTTTTGGATACATTTTTTCGGAGTAACTCGCCTAAATCATCATGTCTTTGATGCTACCATCAAGATGTAATGTATTTTTATACATTATTAATTGTGTGATTTGTTAAAGTGATAAGAATGTGCGATATTCGATTGCTAATATTGAGTAATCATAACCTATTTTAGTTATTGCATTATTGTACGATTCGCGAAAAGTTTTGCATATTAACCAAAGTTTTACGAATATTTATTTTTCATCTGATAAATTATATTCCATTGTGTTCTTCATTTTCATGGCATCTTCTTATCACTCTGGCATTTTCAATCGTTATGTAAACACAAAACATTAACTGACTTAAAATGTTTCAGTTGCCAAACTCAAGAACATAGCTCCTAAAATATTGGCTGTCTCTTCTCGTAGTAAATACTATGTAGTTAATCCCCAAAAAACTCCAGATGAATTATCTTGGCAGGATATAAGGGAGCGAGCTGTTACATCTTTGTTTTTCCAGGAACTGATTCGTGGCTTAGGAGTTACACTTTCTTATTATTTTAGAGAACCAGCAACTATTAATTATCCATTTGAAAAAGGACCTTTAAGTCCTAGGTTTAGAGGAGAACATGCTCTTAGAAGGTGATAAAAATTTACTTATTTTATTAATATCAAGCATACAAAGTGTCATAGAAAAATTAAAATGAATAAATTATATCTTATATAATCAATTTTTTTAGGTACCCATCAGGGGAGGAAAGGTGTATTGCTTGCAAACTCTGTGAAGCTATTTGCCCCGCTCAAGCCATTACAATTGAGGCTGAAGAAAGATCAGATGGTTCAAGACGTACAACGCGTTATGATATTGACATGACCAAGTGTATTTACTGTGGTTTTTGTCAAGAAGCTTGTCCTGTTGATGCTATAGTTGAGGTAAAATATTTAACAATATATTTATAAACATTTTATTTATACGCTCTTGTTACAATAATTTTTATTTTAGGGTCCCAACTTTGAGTTCTCTACAGAAACACACGAAGAAATGTTGTATAATAAGGAAAAATTATTGAACAATGGAGATAAATGGGAATCTGAAATTGCTTCTAATTTACATGCAGATCATTTGTATCGTTAATGTGAAATTTTGTCTTAGTAAACGTGCTATACTTAATATCGTTGATATTTTAAACAGTAGAAAATGAGAATTTCATGTATTATAGATTGTTATGATGATAATACATAAATGATTTTTGTTATTACGGGCCGTTTTGAAAGAACTGTTCATCATCCATCTTCTTGAAGCTGAGACGTAGACCTCGTTTTATTTTTAATGTACATTATTTGATTATGAGAAAATATTAAAGTAAATAACAATTAGGATTCATTTATATTGCATTCTAACTTTTTTTATTAAAAAATCATAATATATTGTAAATACTACATTTTGAGATGGTTAAAATGTTCATGTTCTCCATCTTAAAATGCTACAAAAAAAGTATATAAAGGAGACTTATATTATTATTCTTGTTCAAAATTAACAAAAAATTAGACACAAGTATCAATAAATTATTCCCAAACTATACATATCAATTCTAGCAATAATTACGAATAAATTTTAATAATAAAACCTAGTTATAAATCTAATTTAATAACTGTCAACTGGATGAAAAAATATGCTAGAATTCAATCTGGCAAAAAACTCTTAAGCTCGATTACATGAACTCTTATATGCTCGAATATTTTGCTTTAAAAATACAATCATGGATTTCATAACAAAGGACATACAAACGTCATAATTTATAATAATGACATCGACTATACACAACTATTATAGTTTTTTATTTTGTATTTAAAATTTAAAAGGATAAATAATTCCATTAACTTACGATCAGATCTGTGATTGGCTGATATTAGAATTGTATTCAATGAAAACGCGTCCCTAAATAATTATAAATTTACTTCTTCATTCACGATCGGTTCTGACACTGAGCTTCCAGAGCTCTCAGTCTTTCCAGTCTCTGCAAGGCTGTAGCTTCTAGGACACTCTTTCCCCCTTCAGTGGTACTTCCTAAACGATAATTACCTATAAAACGAAGAATAGTTACTAATTGTTGCTTATCACTCATATCATTATTTGTCATTTCTTTATACCTGTACGATTGTTAACTTGATCAGTCATGAGATTTTGATTTTTTCGAGTTCTATCTATTTCTTTCAGCGCTTGTTCTACGTAGTCTTGAAAATATTGATGAGATTTTTCTAAATACGGTTGAACGTCGGCTTCCGGATGACGAAGTTTGAAGTCATATAGCTGAGCAATTCCCTAAATATTTATTGTTATGTTTAAAAAATGTAGCTTTGAAAAAGATTTGTGAATTTATTTAAACACTTTAAATGTGACTTACTTCTCGTTTATGTTGTTCAGATCCAATTTTCTTGAATATTTCCGATAGTTGCTGCTGCACGGAAAGATTTTGATTTTGAATTTGATTGTTGCTTGATTTAGATATTCCTTTTTTAGTGACATCATCCGGTTTAAATGTCTTTAAGAGTTAAAAAATGCATAGGTCAACATAAATAATCTTTCAAATTGTTGTAGAATATATGTTAGGAATACAAACCGATATAAGCCTCATTAAGTAAACCCGAAGTTCAGATTCATTTGTATTATTAATTTGAGTAAGATGACAAAGTATAGTGCTGCCTTTAACTTGAGTCATACTGTGTAATACTGTTTTTATAGTGCGCATCGATGTATCAGGCTTCTTCTGCTTTTTCCACCAAGAGGTTGGATAATCCTAAAATTGAATTCAAGAAATTTATGACATGTTCTGCAAAATATTAAGCTTTTTGTGTATTCAATTTACTTTAAAGAAGTTGTGCGCCTCCAAAAGAATAGCATCGTAATCCAAGTCGCCAGCCCAATTAGGTATAGTTTTGACAGTTTTCCATAGGCACTTCATAATCAAATCCTCGTACTTATAGGGACCCTTGGAGTCGGCGCGCTCATGCAATAATTTTATCAGTACACTAAAAAGTATTGAAATGTTAATTAATAGTAATTCATTTTAAAACAAATTTTCAATTTCAATACATAAACATCATTTTTTATTTACCATATGATCGTGGTATGGTCCGAATTATCAATAACTTTTAGAACTATATTATTTATGACTCTCACGTAAGCCTCAGAATCACTCATACGTTCAAGTTTATTCTCGGCTAAAAATCCAATAAGTTGATCCACTAGGTCTTTCAAATTTTGCGTTGAAACGTTTTTACCAAGTATACCAGTGTCGTAAAAAGTGAGGATTAGCATAAACGTATTTCTAAAACCTTTTGATACTTGGGGATTTCCATGGTGCAATGGGTAAGTTTGCAAAAGCTTTAGTTGCATGTTTACTGAATTAATAAACTTGTCTTCTTTACTTTGTAACATCGTCACGTGGTGTGATTTTAAATACTACAAATTTTAACATAATTTATATTAAATGCAGGAAAATTAAGGGATCGATATATATGTTTGATCTAACTAAGAGAAAAAGAGTGGCTATTCGACAGATAAAATAACTTATCCATGTTCATTGAAATATTGTTTTCGCATATGCAAGAACAACAATATGACTTATTTCTGCCACAAATATTCCCTCTAAGAAATTTTACTTACTGTTTCCATGGCGTTCATTGACATAATTGCTACTGAAAGATCTAAGCTAGCCATCCCAAGAATAGTACGGTCTAAATTATCTTCTTTATTCATATTTAATGAAGGAGAAATATTATCAACTGAATTAGGTTGCAAAAGCTTTGGAGGCGATATTGGGATAATTCTATAATTTTAAAATATAAATAAGTCAAAAGTCATATCATTATCAAACAAACATTATCGACACTTACTGCCTTGGCTGAGCAGAATTCAACAACTCAACAGATTCGCCCATATCCAAATTCGGCTCTATTAACTTAGGAACTCGACATCGAACTGGAGCGCTTGATTCAATTTTGTGTAATAACTCCATGTCCAACCCAAATGGTCCCGATACCTTTGGCTGTACTTTTATTGGTTGCGGCTTAACTTGCGGCACCGGAACATTGCTAAAGAAAAATAATTAATATGTATATAGAAAGTATACTTTCTTAGTTAAGATAGAAGTAGAAAATAAAAATAGTAAATTGTAAGATACGTGACGAACTGTAAACATCTTGCAATAGACTTAAATTGTCGTTTCATAAGACAGACACAATACAATAATCTTTTTAGCAATAAAATCAAATTGAGTTGCTGTAAATAACGAAACTTTTATTTTACAATCAATAATTAATTAGAATATAATATTTACACTATGTACAAAGTTTTACGTGTAAATAACGAAACGACAATTTAAGTCTATTGCCAGATGTTTACAGTTCGCTTATTCATTCAATACTAATCTGCTTCCCTCGCGTATCTTACAATTTACTACTATTTTTATTTTCTACCTCTACCATAACTTATATTTAAACATAAGAACAATACAGAGCACTATATTCTATTCAAGAAAGTATACTTTCTTTATATATGTATTGCAGTTTTTTGTCAATTCGAATAAAAAAACAAAAACAAATTTTCGTGCTAGCTAATCTACCGAGCAAAATGATATTTTACGACGTTTTCGAAAAAATACAATCAAAATCTAGTGATATACTGAAAAACAATGTCCACCACCATTATGAAAAACATAAAAACTCATTTTATAATAATAACAATCAAAACAAAGAGAAATGAACGAACACTGCATTATTTGACTTGATTTTATCTAAAGACGAAATTTTTGATTGTTTTTCATGAGAACTAGTATCCTCTTTCAACTTGGCACTTTCGTACTCGGTACCCTTGTTGCAAACAAATGTTGATTCTAGATATTTGCCGTCTTCTACCTGGATTGGAGTTTTTTTGTTCCTAAACATCCGATGAAGTGTAAAAATATTTAAAAAAAATGATATAGCAACCACGAAAAATAAAAATTTCTTCTAATCTTAATGGCAAAATGTATTACATGTTATTGTTAAAAAGACTCACTCATCATTTTCTTCTTCCATTTTTTCTTCCTCTTCTTCCTCTTCTGGCTCGTCGTCGTCGTAATTAGGCTCATCCACTTCCTTCACGTTTGAGGGTATAGAAGCTTGAGTAGCAGCTTTAGCTTTAACCATAGGTGCTGGTTTAGCAGGCCTATTTTTTGCCGCTCTCTTAATACGTTCATCAAGTAAAGATTGATCTTTCTCTGAAATCTGTGCAAATTACAGTTATTTAAAAAAATTCTTCTATATTCATAGAAGGAATATAAAATTCAACGTACTTGTCCTACAAGCTTATAAACTCGTTCGCCTTCCAAAAAATAAGCTTGAACTATACAGTTTAAAGCTGCATTTCTAACCGAGTTATCACGATCAGCGATCTGTTTAGCGACTTCTTTCAAAGCAGCTGCAGGAGAAGGTTGACAAACGGATACACCATAACTTTCGATGAGTACTCCTAATTGATCCAAACATTCCGTTCTTTGTCTAGCATTTTTAGATTTCAAACCTTCCATTACATATGAAAAGAGTTTACTAACTGGGTACACCATAGCTATTTGTTTGAATAAGGCTTTGACTCCGTTTCGAACCGCATCTTTTGGATCTCCAATCTAAGCGAAAAATAAGAAAATAAATTAAATTTTATTATAAAATAATACAATAGATCTAAGCTGTTATACTTACTTTAATTATTAAATAAGGAATAAATGATGATGCTTCATTTTCCAACATATGATATTGATCTTCAATCAAAAAGTTAAAGACTGTTTGAAGGTATTCTAATCCTTTTAGCAATACAGAAGGATTTGTATCAAAGAATCTTAGGGTAAGCCATTTCAATATTAAATCCAAATTCGATACTAATGCTTTGCTGTTGGTTGGTAAATCCTATTCGAAAAAAATGTATTAATAAATTTAAAAATGAAAAATAATAGTTTTTTGATTTACCTCAGTCAAAGATTCGATTGCTTTAAGATGATAACGAAAATCAGCATGGAACATATTTGCCATCAAAGTTTTATTAACATTTGCCGTGGACATCAAATCCTTCAGCAAATCGACGAATTCCTCTCTGGGCGTTGTAAAGTTCCATTTGAGAATTTTCAACTTTTGCTCGTCAATCGATCGCTGATGTTTCATGTTATTTACAGCGAGTAGGGGACTTGTATCAACATCGTCGTCTTTCTTTCGAGCACTCGTAGGTTTACTTGCAGCATTGGCACCCTACAAAACATTGAAAATTAACTAGTAAAAGTTACAACATTTTCAAAATGTTTTGAATTTTTTATTTTACTTTTGTCTTGATTCCAGCTTTTGAAGCTTTCTGCAATGCTCCTCCACTTTTAACTGTTTTGGAGCTTCCATCGTCAGCAGGTGGAGCTTTTTTGGTTGGTAAAGGCTTAACCGGAAGATTTGGACGTACTTTATCCAATACCCCAATCACAGCATTTTTAGATCCAGGCTTAAAAACAGAATATCGAGTTATTTCGAATGTGTTTTATTTTCTCACAGTTATTCTATGTGAAAATATAATTACCTTTAATTTTTCCGTTTGTCTCACCATCGATTCATAAGATAAATGAAGCATAAACCCTAATACAGCTTCTTGTGCATTTTTTCTAACGTCAGAATTTCGGTCTTCCAAGTTGTTATAGAGAACTGGTATGCAAACCATGAGTTCTTCTTTTGGAATCTGTTTTGGAGGAACTATAAAAATGCATTTAGTATTATTACATTTGGGTATTTATGATTACAAAAGTTTTAGTTATAAATGAAGAAATAAATCTTACTTCCGCCCAATTTTTCGGATAACCAGATCCACATTTCATTCCGCATAATTGGAGAACCAGATTTCAATGCATCTCCAATTATTTCACCGTCAAAAAATTCTTTGTAGCCGCATTGATTTCCCCAACAATTTATGCACGATATAGCTGCAGTGCGCATCCACGCCTAAAAAAATTTTTTTTAGACCATGTTCATATTTTTGATAGATAAAAATTAGTACATACTTTCGAATCACCAAGACTTTGAAGAAAACCGGGAAAAAGGGCACGAATATATTGTTTGATTGGTGGTCCCATAGCTGTTGCTAAAGTTTCACAAAGACCTAAAGTTGCCTGTGCGATCTTAATATTGCTATCGGTTAACCGTTGAGCTAATGCTAAGGGTAAATCTCCGAGAGACCCTTTAATCAACTTGGCTTCAGTAACAATGTTACTAATTTTTTGAACAGCTTCGTTTCGGACTTTCCAATTTTTATCAGATAATTCGTTAATTAGAGCTTCTGTTAACTGATTACTAATGTCAACTCTGGGAATCATTTCACTCAAATCAATTGCAGGTGTCGAATTTTCTTCTACATCTTCCTCAATTTCTTCATCTCCCTGACCTTGTTTAGCACTCTTTTTTGACTTTGCTTTACGAATCGGCGCAGGAGGCACTTCTCCTTCAAACTATTCACAATTTTGGGAAAATAATTTTTGTTTTTTTAAAAGTAAGTTATTATGAATGATTAAATTACGAATAAAATTAAATACCTTCTCGCATTCTTGTTCAATTTGCTGTTTTAGAGCTGGCTTTTCATTTTCAAAGAATGTAAGCAATGGCTTTCCCATAAACATGTACATAGTACCCACTAATGAAATAGCAGCTGTCCGAATTCCAGGGTTTGTTGCTGCAATCGCCTTCTTTACATTTTCTATCAAAGATTTAGCATTCAATCTAAAATAAAAACAATCACGTTAAAAATAAGCAGTGTACTAAACAATAACCAGAGCACTTACGTGAAGCCAAATTCTGTTAAAGATTTTGATATCCAAAGTAGAGTTTCTTGTTGAACTTTTGGATTTTTTTGATTAAAAGCAAAAGTCATAACTTCATTTGCTACATACTCGAAACTTATGACCTCTGCAATAGCAGTCAAAGTTTCAGATGCAGTAGTTGTATTCTTAACATCTCCTAACTTTTCAGTAATATCTGTAAGACAATATTCAGAAACCGTGCTGTAAAATAGCAAAATTTACTTAATTCTTTTAAACATAACATTTATCTTTTTACATCGTTTAATATTGATTCGAATTACCTTGTGAATTTGTAATTCTCAGCTAGCATTTTAACAAGTTCGATGCGCAGTTTGAGAACTTGGAAATTAGTGTCTTTAAAACCTGGTTTCTTGCCTAGAACCCTGACAATTATTTGTGTGGGTACATCATCCATTTGCTTGACATGCTAGAAAATATTAAATATAACTTTTCAAGTTCTTAAAACAGCCTTATACATTAATATAAATAAAAGAAATATTAATTACCGTTGTCAATTGCTCTACAGCGGCTAAACGATTTTTCCAGTTGCTATCAACCAATCCTGATAATATTTCTTTTGGAAGCATTTCAGCAGCCATTTCATCAACTTCTTCAGTGCTATAATTTTTCTCAGTTTGAAGTTTTACTGGAGCTTTTTTGTTTGATGCAGCATTAGAGCCAGCGGATGCCGGCTTTTTGATCGCTTGTTTTTTAGGAGCTGCAGTAGCAGGTCTTTTTGGTTTGCTATCATTTTCAGAATTTTTAGATGTTGTTTCTACTTTAGCTGGTGCAGTATTAGGCCTTGTAGCAGGAGTTTTTTTAGGTGCCGCAACTTTCACGTGAATCACTGCTTTTTCAGCACTTTCTTTGATCTAAAACAGGGGGTAATAATAAAATTAGTTACATCATAATGCTTGAAAAATATTTTTTTCAATTAGATATTCTTACTTTTGTCATTTTCAGATTATCTACATCAACAAGAAAAGCTGACATAGTTTTATCTCCAACTAATTTCAATGCTGTTCCTATAGCATCAGCACTATTATCTCTAACTGCAGGATCTGGTTCATTTAGTGTTTTGAGCAAAGGACCTGTGTAGGCTTTTAATAACTTTTTATTTAAACTTGCAGGAGGTGTTCTTGATAAACATCGAGCTAAAAATGAAGCAGTTTCAGCCTTGACTGAAGGATTTTTATTTTCTAAAGCAGCCAAGACATCTTCTGAGATTTGTTCAATATTTACGCTCAAAAATATTGCATCAGCACATTCTCTGAGAGCTACTACAACAGTCTGTTTCTTTTCTTTGAATTTTTCTAAAATAGCAGGAAGACAAGTTAATGCATAAGGTTGGAAACGTTTCTTCAATCCACCTGCCAGACCAGCCATGCATTTAATTGCTAAGGTCACAACAACAACATTAGAATCTTTAGCCACAATCTAAAAATAAATATACATTAATGAAACATCCGCATAGAGAGTTAATAAAATCAATTTTATTTTGTAAATGAATGGCAATCATACTTTTTTTAGGGCACGAGTACATTCCCCATAATCTCCATTCTCTAACTTTGGATTTTTGACCAATGTATCCAATGCTTCAAGAGATTCTTTTCGCTCTTGCCATTTCTTAGATTCAAGTTTATCATAAAAATCTTTTGGTAGTTTAGAAAGAATATCAACTGGATCAATAAGATCATATGGATCAATGTCAGGCTGATTACTACCGTCATCATCAACTTCATCATCTGGAAATGAAAAAAAAATAGCTTATGCTTTGGTAAATAGAGATTTTATTAATAAATTTGAATAAATACCAACCATCTTCGACTTCACAATCATTACTTTCTGCATTTGAAACAACTTTTGGTTTTTGAGACCTAAGGTATCTGTTTGGAACAGCTTTATCATTGCCCAAATTATTAAATTCTGTCTCTAATTCACTCAACTGGACAGGTTTCAAATTACTCAGTTGTTGTTTAAATGCAGGACCTAACCACCTATATATTTCTACAACTAGGGCTTTAGTTTCATCACGAACATTTTTATCTCTGTCTTCAAGCAGGGTAGGAATTTTCTTCATTAAAGGCTTAATATTCATGACTTTAGGTCCGAATTCTCTGTAAAAATATTAAATTGAATTGATTGATCATGACATAAAATTATTTAAAAAGCTTATAAAATATCAAGTACTTTAAGGCAAGGGTCAATGTCGCGATACAGGCTGAGACAATTTTAGGATTTTTTGCCTCTGTTCCTTTAATAAGTTCTTCTTGAACAGCTTCCTGCTTTTCGATCTCAATGTACATTAAAATTATTTGCACAGCTAGTTCTTTAGTCTTAGCTTTAGGTGCAGCAATACATTTTGTGACAATTCCGCTTATAACATCATTAGTTGTCCTGCGAAAATAATATTTACCATCAGTGATGATAAAATTGTATGTCAACAAGTGAAAAGATCAACACTCACTTTCCAGCAACAGCTGCATTTTCCACATATGCCAGCACAGCTTCCAATCCCTTTTCTTGAGCAGCAGCATTACTGTCAGCGACAAACTTTTTAACGAGACCAAGAAATTTGTTCCATTCAGGTGACTTTTCATCGTCTATTAGTCTAAAATTTTTAGCACACTCTTCATAGCCATGTAAGCGAGCTTTCCACAACTAGTAAAAAATTAAATAAAATAGTCATTTAATTATTATAAATTAATTATTATAAATTTTAAACAAATCTGTAGCTTAAAAATAAACTCACTTTGTGCACGCAACGATCCTCGACGGGTAATTTGGTGAATTCAGTGTCTTCTTCCATTTTTTAAAATCTGCAATTCCAGAAAGAAAGGACTTTTAGAAAAGGCAGAAATCACATAAAAAAATATACGAGTCGTGACCAGTTACAAGAGAAGATACGTAATTTATGCAAGAGGACCTACAACCGTCCGCCAAGACAATATCAGTCTCCCACTCTCGGAAAAAAATTCAAAAACGATCACAAACACATGGAAGTTGCTTATTATACGTATTATGTATTCCTTCTCTTTGGCCGTCCTACACATATATAGGAATCTTGGTCGATTCGTTCCCTTACCCACAGTGTGTGAAGCTAAATCTGAACCACTTCGCGATAACCCCAAGTTTAGGTTTCGGTGCACTCACAAACAATCTCAGCGACAACAATAACAAACGCAAAGCTTCGTCGGAGTAACAAAAAAGTTACCAGTTTATTATGTATACGAGTGTACCCAACGAGCTCTTATATTTATTTGTCTTTGTTCGGTGGACAAAAAAGTCGGAAGAATGCGGAGTCGTTGTGAAGGGACAAATCGATGCGCGGGTTCTGGTTTATCAATACATGCAGTGCGGCTGACAAAAAGCTAACTGCACAAAAATCGATCAACGCGAGAACGCGGAAAAATGAAAAGGGTGAACTTACTTCATGTAATTGTCACTGTGGCACTTTTCGACTGCAAAGTCTGCAGGCTCCGCTCGATGAGTAATAATAAAGAAAGTGTCAAAGTCAGCGCCGAGTTGGCAAAAAAACAATAACAAACACGAAGTAACTATATCACTGAGTAAAGTCGGGACGAGATCAGTTCGACAAACGTATAACAGTTACGAAAGTTATCCAGGAGCTTCAGTTGTAGGCCACGCACGATCGAGCAACAGTCAGTAATATAAAGTAGCGCGTTTTCTCTGCTATAGTTTGCCTGATCAACTGGCGCCTTTATTAGTACTACGTCCTAACCGACAGTCCGCAGCTATATTTCGGCGGCCATTGCGCTTATTTCGCGCTGCTGCTTTGCGGTACACTAAAAGCTGCTGCTGCTGCTGCTACTGCTAGCCGTGGTGTATCGCTTTATACGTTTGCGCGGAAATATCTACGCACGGCGTGACGACACACATACACACTAATATACATAGGAATACCTATATTTTCAAATAATCCTGATCTATACTTTGCAGTAGAAAAGGCCAAGTTTGCTCTTGCGCATCTCGCTGAGAATCGCACATATAAACGTACTAATAAGTGCAGCCTTACAAGGTTGCACACAGGTATAACGTAGATAGGTATGTAACGATGTATATAGGCCTAACGGCGATTCTTCATTTCAGGAAGATGAATCTCGCGCACGAGACCGCGGGGGGATACCATCTCAAGAGTTGCAGACTTCGCGATGACGCGCCGTTCGATCGCGACACACATAATATAGGCATAATGTGCCTGTCACACGTGCGCGTGGGTGTCTTTATACACCCAAAGTTCTTATCTCATTCAACTGACTTTTAATTTTGCAACGCTGCATCGAGCGAGCGCGATCGGAGTCGGACTTGTTTCCTGCGCTGCTCCAAACTCGCGCGCGCCTCAACGCGCTTATACCTTTTTTTGTTATCGCCTTATTTTCTCTCTCGCGATGAATCAATATGTAGCGGGCATTAATCATCGCTGAATACGTACGACTTACCTTCTTACCGGACAGTAAATGTTTATATTTTTATACGTACTTATTATTGACCGATTTTTCGCAACTATTTATTGAGACAAAAAAAACTATAGAAAAGGCCAACGTACGCTGCGCGATTTTATTGCGCACCTAGTCCCAGTGACGAGCCAAAATAGCACCTATCCGATTATTATACAATGCATCAAGTTTGCGAATCGTGTATCGAACTAGTTCTCAAGGTTGTGTGCGAGCAACATCGACTGTACTGTATAGTACTTGTTACTTGTATTATTCAAGAGCATCGACGTTCGATTTCATACCTTATATGTCGCAAGCAATTACATACTGCAACACACAAACATATTGAATATTACTATGATATGTTTGTGTTGGGTGTTGAATGTTGTTTTATAATCGACAAGAGTTTGTCGCAAATGTTGATCGAGTTCATTGGGCATCAAATTTTGATAAAAGGGTGCAGCTTGTCAATAATAGATGATCATGAATTTTCAGTTTTAAGTGCACATCTTCGATTTCAAATTTTCGGAGCCGTTGAATATTAAGTTTGCTCGAGCCCCGGTATTAAATGCAACAAGAGTAATATTGACAGAATTATTATTTAACAATGACCCTCATTTTCAAGCATTTTAAATTTTATTGGTAATAACGTGCTAATTTTGCCTAAGAAACATTATGATTTAAGGTATAGGGATTTTTAGATAGATAAATATAGTTTGAGGATATTGATTGAATTTTAAAGTATTAATGTAGATTTTACTTGCAATCAATCATTTCTCGAAGAAAAAAGAAGAGCATTTTTTCGAATTGCTCTTTTGATGAGCAATACATTTTTTCTCGGGAAAAATATTCTTTTAATAATAAATAATCAATGTAAAAAAAAGATAAGTTTTTACCCAGTGAGACATTGCTCGCTGAGGTCATTCCCGCGAATTCAAATATTAATAATAATTTTTTTTATAACTTAAGAAATTTCGCTATGAAACAAAGCATTGATATATTTTTTAGTGAAGAATGAAAATTTATATGAATATCTAATACGTGTTCAGTATATTAAAGAAATTATACAAATATTGTTAAATATTTACTGAAAATTCAGCTCAATTTCCAGACTCTCTGCAGAAGAGTACCTACGTAATGCGTAAATTGTTCGTTCAAATTATAAAGACAGTTCGGAGCAGACGTTAATTCGAAAAGGAGCTTGTGTCAAAAATGCGCGCGCTTCGTTGCAGTAGCTTTTGCGCAAGCTCTGAGCGATCAGCTGTCGTCTACCCGTTGGCTTGACGCACGCTCTTTCAATTATAAAATGTATCGTGCGTGTTTAAAGACAATCGAAATCGTCAATTTTTTCCGTTTCTATCCTCTCGCAGACAAGCGAATCATTACGGTCATCTGTTGAAGCAAAATTCGGCAACGTAACATATGCCGTCGAGAGCTGTCCTGGCCAAAAAGTAGGTCTTATATTGCTTGCGCGTATGTTATATAGGCAACCATTCTATATACGCGTATGTTATTAGTCATTGGCCGCCTCGCTCGGATACAGTCGCCGCGCACTTATATTTGCTGCAGCGTCGAGACTGATCGATAAAAAAGTATATCAGGCGTAGGCTTTTTATGTATAATAAAAATAGTATAAGCTCGCGCGTATAGGTGTAGCGTATACAGTTGGCGCGACGAGTAATCAGATAGCTAATAAACGCGAATATACCGCGTTATAAAGCCATACAGAGTGCGAGTGCGGAGTACATTGGCGGAGGACTGTTCACTGCACCGCGAGCTTCGAGACTTCGAGAGAGTATATATCTATACGAGTCGACCACTACCAAACGTCCAACACATACTGTGGCCTCTTGTGTGCACACACACACGCTCACGCACAACGTACATGTATGTAAATATACACGCATATAGCCATATAGCTGCGTGCAGGCTGACGACACATGCTGCTTTGTGCTGCTGTGTATGGCAGTGTTGAATTGCACGCGCGGATAACACAAGTGTCCAAGTCTGCGTCACCACCAGCGACAAAGACGCGCGACAACGACGACTGACATGATGGTAAGCTCTGGAGTTTTTGCCTGCAAGACGTTAAATATTTGCAAGAACGGCGTGAATTTCTCGCGCTGCTCCGAATAGATCTGTATACATAATTCGTTTTTATCGTTCTGTCAATGAGTGGCTTCGGTGCTTGGCCGCGGCCGCCGCCTCGTTGTCGTCGTCGTCGTCGTCGTTCTGCTTTAGCTCCTCGGTAATATTATTTTTTTGCTTTATCTACGTGCTCGATTTGTCGTTGAACGCGACGAATGCCATTCAATGAGTAGCCGCGCAGTGATAAAAATAAAAAACTTGACCGATCTATCCGTTATTACTGCTTATGTCATTCTCCTGTGCGAGACTCGATGCGCGTTTCGCAGCTCTCTGCTATCTGTCGTCTGATAGCTGCTGCTCCTATAAGCAGAGTGACTTTCTTCGGAGTTCCATGGTAATATGCTAATCTGCTCGTCGTAAACGACTGACAGAGAGTCGCGCTTTATAAATGCTGTGGTATGCATTGAGTAACTCAACTCGTTCTTACATCTCTTTTATGTTGTTTTGCGTGCGGATATCTCGAGAATAACTTACGATCGAATTACAATCTCAGGTTTGTCCATGTATGTGGTTTCCGTAATATTTCTTGGCGTTGTAGCTATACTGCTGTCCGTGCGTTGATTATATACTATTTTTTCGTCTCGAGTACATATAATATGTATTATTGATCAATTGTTAAATATCATTAAACATTTCCAATCGAAAAGTAAGAAATGATCAAGATTTTGAGTAAAATGTCTTTTGTATGCTTACTTTTTAGTTGACTAACCCAAGTAAAGGGATTAAATTTAGATTCAAACACAAACAAAATTATTATATAGACATTCTTCTAAAGAATTTACTTATAAGTTTTATATGACAATTGCATTTTGATTATAGACAACTCTTGAGCAAATGTATTACAGTCATTTAATTTTGTTTACTAATACAAAATTCTGGATCTAATTATATTTGATTTATTGCAGATGAAAAACATCAAACCTTGTGGGTTCATTTGATGGTAATACAATACCAAAACTTTTAAAAATTGTACCAAGTGTGATATAGTGTAGAACAATAGTTATTTATTTAGAAGACTGTGATGAGTGATTCGGAACAGCGTCAACTGCATGTGCCTTATCGAGAGTATAACAGTAACAATAGTACAACACCAGCTACTCTTGTAGAAACAGATGCTCTCGTTGACCTGTCAGTCACCCCAAGCAGTAACATTGCCATACTTGCAAACGGTGATCCAGTAGTTTTAATACCAGACGTTGAATTTGCTCCTAACCCTAGTGTTGATCAAGCATTAACCATTGATTCACCTGGAGCAGACCGGGAGAGTCAACCTCTCCTTGGTCGCTTAGAGCTGGATATTACGTACAATAGGTTTCCTGGTAAATAATTTAAATATTTTCAATTGACTTAATGTTTTGTTTATGAATCTTATCATTTTAATATTTTCTTGCAGACGATCCACAATTTTCAGAATTAATATCGCAAGCAGAAGGTGCAATAGATAATGGAATATTTCCAGAAAGAATATACCAAGGCTCTAGTGGAAGTTACTTTGTTAAAAATCCAGCAGGGGTACATATTTTAATTATGAGATATTTAGTTTTACTCTTATCATTGTGCTACTTGTACAATTTTTATCTACTAACCTTGACAACTAAAAATATCATCAGTTAATTAATTCCACATGTTGTACTCAATTTGACAGCTCAACTAATACTGTATGAATATTTTTGAGCTCTTTTTTTTGTTACTTTTTTTACACCTTGCAGTAAGGTGCATTAGAATCTCTTCACAATTGACATAATATATTAAATTTGTTTGTATTAAATGATTAAATTAATTGAACATAAAGGATAGTAATTGATTTCTTCTTAACAGAAAAATATTGGCGTATTCAAGCCAAAAGACGAAGAGCCATACGGCCGTTTAAATCCAAAATGGACCAAATGGATGCACAAGTTATGTTGCCCTTGTTGTTTTGGCCGGAGTTGCTTGATACCAAATCAAGGATACCTCAGCGAAGCTGGAGCAAGTCTTGTAGACCGAAAACTTGGTCTGGGTGTTGTTCCAAAAACAAGAGTCGTAAGACTCGTCAGTAAAACTTTCAATTACGTCCGCATAGACCGCGAAAAAGCTAGAATGAAACAGGCTATTCTGGAGCAGTTTCCAGCTGTAGCGTCGCGCTTCCACAGGATAGGTCTGCCGCCGAAAGTTGGCTCATTCCAGTGCTTCGTCGATGGTTTTAAAGATGCTGACTTTTGGCTGAGGCGCTGGGAAAGTGATCCACCACCACCGCATCTGGCCACACAATTTCAATTACAATTCGAGCGTCTAGTCGTTTTAGACTATATTATTAGAAATACGGATAGAGGTGCGTGACAATTTCAATCGTCAAAATAATTACGCAAGTGCGAAATATTTATTCATTTTTTATGTAATTGAAGATTGCGAAACACTCCAGTGCATGAGAAATACCATAGTGCGTGAATAAATTATAAGCTTATATAAGAGAGATGTGTGTTGCAAAATGTTGCAGGTAACGATAATTGGCTGATAAAATACGACGCGGCTTCAGCGAAGAATGGCACTGAGGGCGAAGTGAAAATTGCCGCAATCGATAATGGTTTGGCATTTCCCTTCAAGCACCCAGACTCATGGCGCGCTTATCCTTATCACTGGGCTTGGTTGAGCCAAGCCAAACTGCCTTTTAGCGAGACTACAAGGGAACTTGTTTTACCTCAATTAGCCGATCAAAATTTTGTACAAGATTTGTGCGATGACTTGTATCAATTGTTTAAAGTACGTTGAATAATTTACACGATTATATTTTGTATATTTTCACTTCAATACTTATTTTTCTAATTTTCGATCCAACTTGCAGCAAGATAAAGGATTTGATCGACATTTATTTGATAAACAAATGAGTGTGATGCGAGGCCAAATATTAAATCTTCAGCAGGCTTTGAAAGATGCCAAGAGTCCAGTGCAACTCGTCCAAATGCCGGCTGTTATCGTTGAAAAGTAATTAAGACGTTAAACTATCTACTTCTCTCTTCTATCAACAGCAACACCAGATTTTTTAAAGAGTTAATATTGATATTTCATAAAGAATATTTGCAATCGAAATAATGCTATCTAATATCTAACTCTCTAACAGACGCTTCACACAAACACACTATATAATTCATCAACTCGATGGTATTTTAAATCTCTTTGTTTTTGCAGGGCCAGAGGAAACGAAGCACCGAAGCTATTTTCATTCTCGGACACGTTTACACAGCGCTTCCAAAACAAGAGTCCTTTCTTCTCTTGGTGTTAATTAGTTTTTCTTCGATCACCACGGACTTGTAGTTTTTTCATTTTATATTTTTTTTGTCTCAAGTGCTCGCGTTACTGTTTCTACAAATAAATTTTATTCACCGAAATGTATTTTCTTCGTTCAACTCATTACAGAGTTATTTGAATCGCGTTGATTCTTATAACTTTCTTAAAAAATGTCACGTGAATATTATTTTAGTTGTTCATTGTAGGCGTATAGTTATTTACACTGAATCAGTCTTCTTTGTATGCATGTCTTGTAAGAATGTAACACATAAAATGAATTGAAATTTTGCAAATCACAAGCGCTGATTTATACTATTTTACTTTACTGTAAAAAATTTGCTATAGTAACGATTGTATGGACTACTATAAGTCCAAAACTAAGAATATATTTATTGTAATGCAACGAAGAGAGTTTTATAGACTATGTGCCAATTGGTGAAATTACTTAAAACGAAGATAATCCTTGAAAGTTCATTTACATGTGCATTCCATTAAATTGCTGGGGTTTTTTTCTTTTTTTTTTAATATTATATTGTGACTTACAAGAGTCTCGTGAAGTAACGTGTGTACAAAAAATAGATCAAAACGAAATGAAAATAAAACTTGTAAAGTGTGAAAAACAATGTATAATACATGCAATTGTATGAAAATGGTAACGAAAATAGATTGTGGACTCAATGAGTTATTTATTTGTTATTAAATTACGCAATTTATAAATTTGCGTTGACTAAAAACAATGCGGTCAGTAATTTTTGTAAAAAAAAAAAAAAAGATTTAAAACAATGGTCGCATGCACACGACGTATATTATGCTTATTTATTATACTGTGTAAATATCGTTAAATTATTCCTTTATCTGTCTGGTTCTATTCAATTGAACAAAATAATTCGATAAATAGTTAGAACATTTTTTTATTTGTTTAATTTTATGTTCAAATTACACTATGATATAAATACATGTATAATATGAATTTTATTAATTAACAAAATGAAGAGTCTATTATATTTATTGGCTGTATGTTGTTCTGTTCAAAAACCTTTATAACCTATGGTTAGTCATTTTTTCCGCGTACGGTCAACAATAATATAACCGTTCACGTAGTCACCTTAGTCGTCGGAAATGCGACACTGAAGTAACATTAAAAAAAAAACAACTTTAAAGGGAAAACTCGTCGAGATAAGGGGGCGCGATGGAAGTAGTCGAGCCGCAAGTTCAAAATAGAAAGTGTTGTCAATCGGCGGCGGTCCGGCAACCGTCCTGCGATCAAGAAAATCGACCGGCTAAAAAAGTAAGAGGAAAAAAAATGATATTCCGTCGCGTGCGCATACCGGAATCCGAGAGCTGTATCGCGTGCGTAAATGCGTCCTTCGCAGTGCACGCGGAAGTATGTGCAACCGGCGCGAGCGAAGCCCTTCGCCCCGAAGCAGAACATCCGTCCGGCGAAGAATCCGTTCGAGAGTCACACGACGTACCTCGAGTCGTATTTCAAGGCGCAGCGCATCTCGCGGGCCCAACCCTTTCTGCCGGTGCACAATATCACTCTGGTCAACGACAAGTTCACCGACAACACGACGAGCAAGCTTAGTTACAAACCCGTTACGGGGATTTTCAAGACGAAGCCCGTGAGGCCTCGCCAGAGGTTTGACCATTTCCCTCGAGTCCTCGACTCGCTGGCCACTTTTGTATGTACTTACCTCGCCTAAAATTATGCGCCAAGATTGTCGACTCAGCAAGGCCCAATGGAAACGACCACTACGCTACGCAGCAGCTACGGACCCAAGTTCGTCGTGCCCACGAAAATGATAATACCGTCGGGGAGTATAAAATCGTGCAAGGGCCAGTTCGAGGGTAAAACGACGACGACGCTGTCGTACATAAATCCAGGACCCGTCGAGCCGGTGACGAACTTCAAGCCACGGATACTCTACGACAGGCCCAAAGAGAGCACGGCCAAAGAGACGACTCAGCGCTTGAGCTATCCGCCCTGCAAACCGGCCAAGAAGGAAAAATACCCGTGGGCCGAGAAACCCGTTTACAAGTGCGTTCGTCTTCGAGCTTCTTTCCTCTCGCTAAAAGTTTATAGAAAGCTGCAAAAACTTATTCTCGTGGGCTGTAAACTTAGGCCACCGGAAGTCGAGATGCCCGGCGAAACTACCTACGGCAAGAGCTACCTGGAGAACAAGGCCAAACGCGAGCAGCCCATCCTGCCGAGAGACACGGGGGTGCTTCCAGTCGGTGTGGACTTTGTCGAGAGCACGGTATACCGGGAGAGCTTCGTGCCGTGCCAGACCGACGTAGTGTCGCCGATCGTGAGGTCCAACAACATTTCGCTCTCGGATAAAAAGATGGAGGGCGATACGACGAATAAGGTACTCGCGACTGCGTGAAAATGTACTCATTGGTGTGAAATTATTGCGATATCTCGCTCATGCACAAACACCGGGAACTTCGCAGCTGAGCTACCGCACGGTCAAGGGGGAAAAGCGTAAACCAATTCTGCCGAGAAGGAGAAAATTACTGGACGGCGAGGGACCCGTGGAGTCGGCGACTGTCACCAAAATATCCTTCGAGCCGAAGTTCTGCAAAAGAACGGAGCCGATCGTGCCGTGCGGCCACATCCGCTCGTCGAGCAAGCCCCTCGAGACGCACACCACCACCGCCATGTCGTTCATGAAGCCGGGCGCCGTCGAGCCCGTGACCAACTTCAGGCCCAGCATTCAGTACTCGAGGCCCAAGGCCAAGGTCGAGGGCGAGACGGTCAACAAGCTGTCCTATCCTCAGTGGGCGATCGCGCCCAAAGAGGACATGCCGTGGGCGCGAAAGGGGGTCTACTGCAAACCCGAGGCCAAAATGGAGAGCGACACGGTGGCCCACGCCAGCTTTCCTCCGCCCGGACACTTCGTCGAGGAGTGCGAGGACGAGGAGGACACAGAGAACCCGTGCCAACAGCAGCAGCAGCCCGCGGACGACTGCCAATGACTCTGAAGCCATTTCAAAATTCACTATCCTGTTCGAAATCGTTTGAGCATGAATAAATTACACATGGTGCTTACCTCTTTTTCTGCTGTCATCAATATTACTTATCAATGCCTACTTGTACAATATCAATAGTACTTGTCATGCGACCAAAAAAATGCTGGACGTGCACTAAATTTGCGTATCATACTTACCGTTGTGTTTTACATGCTAATAATGTAGTTAAAACGAGGCTGCTAAAATCCATGAATGGATAATATCTTCAATTTTCTTTCCGTTTATTTAGATGCTTGAAAAAATATAAAAAATGAAATGATGAAAAAATTATAATAAAAATGATGGAAAGAAAATATCTCGTAATTTATATTTTTTAAATTGTGTCCATGAAATTCGATCTTTAGACGGGTATATCGTCCACATTTACGTCCTCGTCACGCTATACATTAATTCGTTATGCTCCGTATGTTTAAATTATTTAATATCTTAAGGCACTAGTTTTTATACATGTATAATTTATACTTCCAATCATAAGTCGAAATTGAGAGTAGTGAAAAGAATGCACA
This sequence comes from Trichogramma evanescens, assembly GCA_902732785.1. Taxonomy (NCBI): domain Eukaryota; kingdom Metazoa; phylum Arthropoda; class Insecta; order Hymenoptera; family Trichogrammatidae; genus Trichogramma; species Trichogramma evanescens. The sequence continues at coordinate 27,557 of CACVKI010138746.1, read as the reverse complement.
TGGACTTGGAAAAGTTCACTAGGAAGAAAGCAAGTTCTTTTTAGGGCGAGCTTTTTCAATAATACAATGAGAAAAGAGACAGATTTTTGGAGATAAAAGAAAGTTTTCAGTATTTTTAAATCCATTTCAGCATGAGATATCGGAAAAAATAAAGTAAAAAACATAAGATCAGGTAAGATTTAGACAGCGAGCTATAAGATTTCTAGAGAATATTCAATTACGTTATTCCAAGTAATTATTTATACAACTATCTTATGATCTGTGAACATGATCACAGCCGGACTATATTAACATTGCAGAATTTAAAAATTGTCATTATTTATGTTGGAAATTATTCAATCCTCGAAGAAATTTGTACTAATCTCTGAATCGAAGAAATGATTATTCTGCCAAAATTCGAATTGTTTAACAAATGTTTGATTATTACATAAAAAATAGAGAATCACTCCTATAGATAATCCTCATGTGAGTTATCATGAAAAAAGCCGTAAACAAAGTACTAAAATTTACGTTAATTTTATATCATAAAAAATGCTTATTTTTGCATGAGTTGAAAAACGTAATCACCCCTTTCTTAGAACTGAAAGAGTGTACTCCCTAATTTTCACAATGATCGGTTGAACTGTTTGTAAGATACGATTGACACAAAAAGTTTCAAAACCCCGTACAGTCAAAAAAAAATGACTTCGCTATTCTTAGCGTAAACATTATTTTTTTATTTTCATTATATTATTCTATATCTTATTATTATTATTCTATATCATATCGATTGTTATTGTATAACATATAAAAACATTTTATAGAATACAGTTATAATTCAACAATTCAAATATAATTCACAATTAATTTTTAGTTTTCTTTTTGTTTTTTATTATTTATTTTCTTCATATTTCATTTGACAAATATGTGTTGGAATAGATGCTTCAGACTGATCGGCGAGAGGAGGATCTGAGGACGCCGAGAGAAAAGTTTTCACGTTTCGGTAACGCGCGTTGCTGCTAAATAACTGGTACTTTGAGAATGAGAAATTCAAAGCAAAAGACTTTGGGGGCGAACATTCAATTGACAAGTCGATACATTGTACACTGTGTGTGTGTGGTCGACATTTATCTTAAATCATTGTGTATTTATGATTATGTAAGTAGACACGTGTATAAACGCGAGATATATTCAGCTTCTTTCCATACCGTTCGTCTTGCCTATATCATACGCGTGAGAGTAAACTTTTCCTTGCCGGCTTGGATTTTTTTACAACACGAAAAAAAATATTTTCTTATTGCGAAATAATTACGCTTCGAATGAAGAAAAAGATTGAAAAAAGTATTTTTTGTCAGTTAAATTGTTTGCTCTATGAACACGCGAATTAATCGCACATACGTACAAGTCTGATTCATGTGGCACCGATGCAGGTGCACGTGTATGAATAATAAAACGAAGTAAACATACACTGTAGATATTATACATTCGCGCTAAGAAAACATCGTTAATCCTGTTACGTGATTATTTTCTACCATTTTAATGTTTATCCTTGAAAAATAAGCGCGAGTTTATTTAAAAAAGAAAATTTACTTACGAGTCCGGAACTTGAGTGAGTTTTTGCACAATGTTAATTGTACGGGGATTTTTCTTCAAGCGTAAAGTGCAAAATAAAATAGGATAAGATAACGTATAACGATAATGCCAAGGTTACTATTACACGTACATTCAATAAACTTTTTCAATTTCCGTCGGCTTATAATTTACTTTCGCACATCTACTGTAAATGAGCTCAGAAATTTCTCGATTGTCTCATCGTTCTTGGCTGCTTTATGTCAAAGATACGTAGCAACTTGTACATCGAAAGATTAACGTTCTCGATATGTGGCACGACCAATTATCGATTAAACAGGAATCATTGAATTTCGATTAGAAAAGATTCGGGTAAGACAAAATATTAAAATTTGGACGCATAATTTGGTTTTAGATAATTTTGTAGAGAAAAGAAAAAAAATTAAAATCTAGATGTTTTTATTTGCCGAATTTAAGTGATCAATGGCTTAAAAATTGTTGTGAAACAAAAGAATAATGATAGCGAAAAAATTCGCTTATACAAATGAAAAATATGTTAACAATCGTTATTTATGAATAATGCACACCTAAAAAATTTAATGATTGTTCAATAATATACTTGTCAGCTACATACAGATAGTATATAATATTACGTTAGTGCACATTAAAGTATTATTTATTTCCCAAAATACTTCAATATTTTCCCCAATTCATGTAACAATTAAATTTAAAGTCCGTTCATCAAATCATGATATGATCACGATTGGGAAGATCTATTGGAGTTTTTGACAAAATAACTAACGTCGTTGTACACTTAGTCTTTCTTTTCGCATGTAGTCTTGTAGTTTTCTTCTGATTTGTTTTTTTTTGTTTTATTAAATATGTGAATGTAGACAATGAAAAATGCAATCTTTAATCATTATCTACTGAAAAAAAATGCCACTAATACGAAGCATAAAATTACAGCATAATAAAATTATATGTTAATAATTCTTAGATCTTAATGGACAAAATTCTACGTTATACATACAGAAGTTCCAACAAACTAATAAATAAGAACGACAAACTAGCCGATAAGTCATAATAATAGTAAAAATTCAGTTTTCATCATATGTATCATACACAAGCACACTCGTATCGTCTACTTCAGCCATTCTTAAAACAGTCAAAACTGATCTATTAAACTATAAACTATAATAAATTATTCAAATTTGATTGATAATTAAAATCTAATGTATGCAGAATAATGTGGCTTCTAGAATTGTTGTTGATCGTTTATTTAAAAATTTTCCAACTTCATGCATACGTGTGTTTGGGTGTGGGTGTGTTTATGTGTAAATCGGTCTTTTTTTTCTCCCTGCCTTATTGATGTTTGATACTGTCGTAACTTGGCGGTGGCTGCTCCGGTGGTTGCTGGGCGTTCATGAAGTCGGAAAAGTTTCCATAGTTATTGAGCTGATCCAAGCTGTTGAGATTATCCTCCATGCCCGACAGGTCACTGTGGTTCATCAGCTCCACGTAGTCCATGTCGGCGTTACTCCTTACCGATTGGCCGAGACCCGGAGCGTAGCTGAATTGCAAAATCAAAACACAACCCCAATCAACTGGCAATTCTTACTGAATTTTATCACGGATTAGATTGAAAAATTATCGCGTGACCGATATTTCTTTCTAATCTGGATTTTATTATTTTTGGTAAGCAATCATTCCGAATGAAGCCGGTACAACTACATTTGACATTATTACATTACTTTACATGTAAGCAACCACAGAATAATTAAAAAAAAATCAGGTTCAATTTAAAAAATAAATCGGTCGTTTGGGTGAAAATCAATTTATTTACGAATTATTTGAAAAAATAAATTTAAAAAATTCAAAACAACAATCACTAGGTTTACATATATAATATATACAGCAATAAAATCATGACTATATAGAACATATCGAGTTAATGAAAAATTGTATGAAAAAAGCAGCATCAAGTCATTATCACTAGCTATTGAATGAAGATAATGGAGTATTAAATCGAGCAGTTGATCGAGCAAATAAAAAAAGTAGGATACAGTAACACATGTCATGCTCTCCTTAGTTTTTCTGTGCACGCGATAGTAACGATTCATAGCGCTGATTTCCACGTGAATTGCGGTTATCATCTCCACTCGATTGCCAGTTAAACTTGATTAATATTTGATTCATCGAGTAGTGATTGGAGTTGCGTTTCATTTTTTTCCTTTATCACAGTGAGTTGAGCTTACATTATAACTTCTGTCACTTCCCATAAAAATGAAATTTCATCAAAACAAGAAAAACCATAGGATTCATTTTGTGATTCAACATGTGGTTGTACCGGCTTGCTCCAGGCCTTTGCCTTATATGATAAATGTCGTGATCTTCAATGTTTTTGCTTTTGATGCAAGAATCACAGTTTAATTGCGATTCAAAACTTACTCATGAACGATGAATGATAGGCTCGATCACACATAGTAGCTATGACTGTGTAGATGTAAATGGTTATTTATGATGATATTAGTTTGTGATAAAAAAAAAGAAGAAAAAATCAAAGTTGAAAGCCATGAAAGAGCCGATTAGTAGAATATATACTGATTTTTTTCTATTACTTAGATAAAAAAATGTATCTTATAATGAATAGTTTTAGCAAGCAAGTAAAGCTGCATGTATGCTTTCAATAAAAACTTTATTGTACTCATATATAAATAATCAAAAATTCATTCTTAATAAATCGTAAGTAATTGTAGATTTGATAAAAATTTTTTTTAAAGAGCATCGTGTCAAATAAGTCGTTATAATCATCACAGTTTGACGAACTCTATCGACAATTTTTTTTACAATTTGTTCTTTTGTTTTTTTCTCAATACATTTTATTCAAATTATGTATTGCTTGTAGTTAGATATCAAATATAACATTATCAAATATAATCTTATCATAAGAAAATGTCATGTAAATAGAAAAAAAAAGTATACAAAATCGACGATTAAAAAATTCATCGCATAATATTGTCACGCAACTTGTGTTCTAATATTGGAAAAAAGGCGGAAAGATTATAAAAAATTGCGAATACTGATGCAGTATGTGAATGAATGTCTTAGCTTATAAAGTTGCGCAAAGTTTCATTTGTATACAATATTGTAATCGTCAATAATACAAAATTTTTTTACGATGTAAGTCAGTGTAAAGAAATCTAGTTTAAAATACTGATTAAGCTACAAATGATGTAAAATTTTTCATTTTAAAGCTATCGAAATTAAAATTATCAAATCTTTAGAGATCATGGAATGCGATTCTACAACATGTTTTGCATTTGACTTTGAAATAGTATTTTTCAAGGCACATGTTTTTGGATTTCAAATTCAATTATTATAAAATTGCGACGTTAACTCGAATAAAAAATAAAAATTATTATAGAAAAATGAGATCATGTCAAAGTTCATATATAATTAACAATATTTAAATGGTTAAAATAGAAAAATAACGCGATTTCTCAAACTTTGGCGCACCTTCATAAAATCTAGCTTATTAAATCGAAAAGAGGTAGCTTTTGTTCGTAATTGCATATGAATTGCAACAATAACAGATAAGGACGTAAAAAGTTATAATTAGAAAATAGATTGCTACATCCAAGGCACTGACCTCGACGCGACCGAGGGTGTATCTCGTGTTACCGAGGGATCCGGACTATGGGCTTGGAACATAGTAGACGGCGTCGAAGGGTAGCTGCCATGTCCATGACCAGGGCCCATTCCACTCATGGACGAGTGCGAAGGAGTTTGAGCACCAACGGATGACCAACCTGGCACGTGTGTTACCAATAACGGTTTTACATAGCCATTATTCAATGGTTGACTTTCAACTGCAAATAAACATTTTTGTAAAATTAAAAGTTCGTTTTATTTTCCATGAAAACTAACTTAATGTGTCCAAAAATTTTCATTCTCAATGCTTACCTTGAAACGGAGTGTAGTATTTTGAAAAAGCTTGATCTTTAGATAAGTCAGGGTAAAGATACATTAAATATTGTAAATCTGATATTCTGTCAGCTAAGCTTCTGATAGCAAAATCTTTGCTAGTAAATGGCTGCAGCATAAAAACTTCAGCATTTTCTAAAAAAAAATATTGTGAACAATGAATGTAAGTATTTGCTGTAAAAACAATATTTATCATTTCAAGTTAATTTTACTTACCTCCCACCCAAGCTATTGTAACTCCTCCTAATTCTGAATCAGAAAATCTCATGAGGAAAGTACCAGAAGAACAGTTTGAGAGCATTTCTTCAGCTTGCTTCTTTCGAACAAAACCAAGAATATATCCATCATTCCAAGGACCTCTGAGATGCTCTCGAGTGAGCTTCATGACCGCATAGAACCATTCCCAAAATGTGAAAGTACGTTCAGGAAGGGGTTCCTTGCAGAACTGAGCCCAGCTTAACATTAAATTTGTATAATCTTGGCAAGTTGCACCTCCTCTAAAGGCTTTTTCTGCTAGAAATCGTAGATTGTCGTCAGTTAACGCACGACCAGTGGCCGATCGAAATTTAACGTTTAAAGCTTCAGCTACTTGACACCATGGAACTTTGTCAGGGACACAGAACGGAACACGTCCTGGTTCGGCAAAAGCATTATCCCATGTGACTGTAGCCCAAGCATGGGGTTCTTGATTTCCATGAACTATTACCACAACTGGTAAACTTAATGTCCACACCTGCAAGAAACCATACATCATTTTTAAAAATTAGTTTTCATTTCAAGTGCATACATTTTCTAAAATTATAAAACCTTTACCTGAAAAACTAGTTCGCCATTTCCTACAGTGAATTGAGATTGGAATAAAAGTGAGAATTTTTCATCCATAACTGACTCTGTTCCTTTCTTTTCAGCTCTTTTAATTTTTTTCAACTGCATATTTCTGAAACTGACAGATAATTGTCTGGTGCCTTGATGATATTCCATGGAACCTGAATTGTTCAAGATCTCACCACTAGCTTCTCCACGATTGCACATTTTATCACTTTTCAAAAGAGCATTTGCTTGAGCTTCACTAATAATGCTGACTTTGACTTGTGGAGGAGTCATGTATACATTAAGCTTACTACCAACCAAAAGTCGCACTGTACTAGTAAAGCGTGTATTAGTCTTCATTACTTGAGGTGGCTGTTTTTCAATGATAAATGTGCTTGTTACAAGGGAGCTCAATAATTGAGTAACTTGAGAATTAAGGGCTGGCAACACATCTTGGGAATTAGGTGGTTCCAGAGTAAGTTTTGTTTTCAAGCGCTCAGCTTCTTTAACTTGTTGACGATTCAACCATATAAGTTCTGCAAGACTTTCACACCATTCTTGAATGGCATCTAAATTACTTGTGAGCATAGCTCCATTTCCTGCAAGTTGCTGATCTCTCTTCCACCTAAAAAAAATTATTTCAGTATTAAAAAATGAGACTAAGTATATAATACCATGTCATGAATATAGTTACATACCTAATTAATTCGTCATCTAGTACTCTACATTGTAAAAATGCCAATTTGCCAATAGTGTCTTTAAGTCGGTCTGCTAAATTTATACGCTGTTGAAGCAAACTTTGCACATGATTATTCAATTTGAGCTCTTGAGCTTCTTTTTGTCGACGAATTTTTTTCTCTATTTCCATGGTTTGAGGCGTCTGTGGTTGAGTAGTGATATTTTGCAAATGAGCATTTAATTTTGTACATTCATGATAGGAAATAGCAAAAGATTCTTGATCGTTCTCTAATTTTCGCACTTCTTCACTAGTTTCTTGTGTTTTACGTCTGAGGAGATCTATTTGATGGGCAATTTCTGCCATTGAATCACCTGCTACTAATCCTGCTCGATTACCAGGAATATTCATCAAGTTTCCGCTACCATCAATTGTTTGATTAACTAATGTCATTTCTGTTATCAAACAATGTTTGATCAAATTAAATAATGTGATTGGATGTGCATTGTATCGTTGCTGAAATAGTTAAATAAAATTTGGTTATGAAAGTTGTTTCATCAATAATTTAAGAGTCTGCATGCATGTCTTGCATGCACAAACTTTTATATATAAATATTCAAATTGTGTTATCTTGGACCACAAATAGACAGACTCAATTTAAAATTCTTAGAGGTACTCACACGAAAAGTCTTTGCAGCTTCCATTAGTTTAATTTTTGTTAAGAAAAGATCTTCAGTATTGAGTTGTTGAACCTTCGTTTCCAGCTCTTGAATAAGAGATTGAATGAGGGTGGTAATGTACTGTTCATTTTGTGGATTTTCTGGATCAACGTTCGTCCTATTTTAAGCAAAAATTTTTCATAAATTTCAATAATAACTCGATAAGAAGCTAAATATTTAATTTTTTACAAACCAAACTCTATCTTCGATCCATCCTGCTAAAAAGTGACGTACTTCGATCGGAAAATGTTCGCCATATACCGAGCGGACCTTTTGCAACAGCTCGGGTGGGAGCTGCTGTGTTTTAGCCCAAAGTGACATTTTCCTTTTTTGTTTAGCTACAATTACTCAAGCTAAAAAAAAAAAAAGGAATTAAATAGTTAAAAAATCTTATATACAATGAAAATATCAATTATTATAAATGATTAACGCGAAATGTCAGATTAAATTAATTTCCAACGGCGATATCGACACATTTCCAGAGATAATAATTTTGAAAAACGAGTGTGTGCCTGCCTTATCGAGACTAAGAAGTGTAATTTATTTGCATCATTCAATTATCGCGTCGTACATTATTATACGCTTGGCAGTCACACTCGGTCACAACGACGATGGTATGGGTCTTGCACACCGAGACTCACACATGCACACATCGCCGAGCGTGGAAAAAAATACCGATTTTTTTCTTTCTTTTTTTTTTGCTCAACGCGCTTTGTTATGCAGGGCGCTATTAAAAGAAGCTGGCGCGTTCGTGCCGCTGCGAGATTGGACGCTCCGGTTAAAACGAGCTTTATATACGAGAAAAAAGAAAATAAAAAAATGTCCTCGGCGGCATAGTGTATATAAGCGAAGCAAGCGAGGCAGAGAGCACCAATACCAAGCAACACCTACATACATTCGAATTTCTCGGTATAAACAAGTCCCGCGCGCGCAGCGGAGCATCATCACTTTCATTTCGCACCACCGCACATATACGACGAAGAGACGGTGACTATTGCTGCGACGGCGGCACAGAGGCAGTGGCAACGATCGTCGCGCGATTCGAGATTTCGTTCGTTAGCTTTTTTTTTTTTTTTTTATTATTTCGATTTCGACTGGCAGTGCACATAAAAGCACTGCTTTGCGAAGCAAGAGTCGGAGTCGGTGTCGTTGGCGGCGGCGACACAACACACATGTGTCCACAATTGCGCATCATCGCTCGCCGACTGTATACACATACACCTATATTTGTATATTTACAGAGCGAGAGAGCGCGAGAGAGAGAAAGATAGCAATGCACAGAAGGAGCTAAAACGAATTTAAAACGACGAGTAGCGTATGAGCGCGAGCAGCAAGTGTGGAATGTGTGATGTTCATTTCCGGGAATTAGGCGCGTGTGTAATCGCTGTCGCGGTTTCCCATGTACAACACTGGCAGCAACCCTTTGGATCTCGCCGATTTCTCGCCTCTTTTTGATTATTAGTACACGAGGAAGAAACATTATCGACAAAAACATCGGCATCGAAAACATGTCACAAGGGCACTCACAAAGGGAACGATTCGACGAGAACACTGGTTCGCGATGTACAGTTGCAAAATTCGTACAGGCATTGTTGGCGCGTTTCGAATCTATATATTTCACTTACACGTACGCGCGAATACGCGGGCCCGCAACCACATACACGGCACACTGATACACTTGTACACATGCAAACACAAAATCACATATAGAAGCACAGAGAGAGTAAAAGAGTAAGAGGGTAAGAGAGAGAGAGAGTGAGCGAGTGATCGCGAATGAGCAAAAGAAAGAGAGAGAAGAAGGTATATAATAATCATCAACTCACAGCGAGTGCAAGCAGCTACGAATGCCAATGGCATTACGAAGAAATGTATGTGTATTATATGAATTATAATACGTGCTGTTGTAACACACGCGCTCGAGCAACTAAACTGCGGCATGTATAGAGCTGCCCGTGTAGGCCTGGCCGCCGCACGCCTCGGCACTATATATGTGATGTGTAGATATGGAATATATATATCTGTGTATATAATACGCGCAGAGCTCTCTAAAGTCTCAAGACAGAGGCAAGAGCAGCAGCAGCAGCCAGAAAAAGACGAATCGTAAAAACCAGTGACGAGTTGCGCGCTGTATATATAACGTTCCTACCTACGTATGTATGTATGTGTGTGCGAACGAGAGAGTAAGCATTGGCTCGTGCATGCGTGAATGTACCCGAGCAGAAGTAGTAGGAGGTGGTGGAAGGCAAGGCAGCGCGGCGGCCCCCGCGGGGGGGAAAAGAGGAGCGCGGGACGAGAGGGNCACAAACTGCTAGAGAGGACGCATGAGGAATGGTGAGTGAGCTGTGAGTTCCGAGCTCCGAACTGCGAACTGCGCGATCTGCGAGCGAGAGAAAGAGAGAGAGAGAGAGACGAGAGACCGGGTAAACGAACATATACGAATACGAGAAAAGGAAAGACGGATTGTACACGGGTCGCGCGCGCATGCCGACCAAAGTATATTATTGCGAGAGAACGTCGCTCTTCGTGAGAGAGAGAAAGAGAGAACAGCCAGTGCGAAAGAGACAAATACAGCGATCGAGAGAACGAGAGAAAATGAGAGAGAGAGAGAAAGACAGACTGCCCTGAGATATTTCTTCTGATCCGAGTCCGACTCTTTGTGTATGCGTGTATATTGGCTCTGTACTGTGTGAACGTGTGAGAGCGAGCAAATACACGCGCTCATCTCTGTGTACACAGTAGCTTTGTAGTTTTTTGTTCTCGCAGGTATACATGTAGGAGATAAAGCGACAGCCGCGAGACGGCCTAATCATTGCTTTATTCGCGCGCGATAAGACGTGTCTAATCGATCAAACCCGCTGATATCAATAAATAAAAACTAGACTTACCAATTAATGTTTGAGAGTCACTGACACGGAGATCGGCGGAACCGCGAAACGATGGCTCCGCGGAAAAGGTCTTCTTCTTTCTCGTCCCCTAAAACGTGTAGAGACAGATAGAGAAAGAGAGAGAGAGAGAGAGAGAGAGAGAGAGAGAGAGCGAGCGAGCGAGAAGGAATAAACAAAAAGACAACACCGCACACACGCACAACACTGCAGAAAAAGAACACCGCGGCGTGTCCGGTTGTTTGGCTGTTCGCAAGATGCTGCGAAAACGGCAGTAGCGACGAGTAGCTACGAATCGATGCCGACCGCTGAGTTATCACGGCGTGTCGAGGAGCCCCGAGGATGATGACCGTATGATCGTCCGTGTATTATTTTTTTTGCGCACAAAACTGCAGCGGGGCGGCAAGTGTTGATGCACGACGCGCCACACGGCTGCGAAGCGCCTCAATCCTCGTCGAGTCGAAGCATCGCTGCGATGACGATTCACGACCTTCGGACTATTGACTCGGAGTCGGCGGCGGCGGCTTGACGACAGCTACGTCCGCCTGGCTCTGCTGCCTTTCCAATGGACTAGACTGCACATATATATACGAATGATACGACGTGCGTCGATGTTGTCGGTGCCGCTGCCTCGCGACACACTCGGTATTATTATGTCGTATATGCTATGTTGACACTCTCAGAAGCAGCACATTGACGCGCGCTGGGCGGCGATGGGTAACAAGTGCGCCGCTGCAGTTCGATCAGCTATGTGTCGGTGTGCATGTGTTGGGTGACCTGCAGCCAACACCGTTGAATTTCGTAAACTGTGTACTCGTCGTCGAAGCTCGCCCTCGAATGGCTGCTAATGCGTCTGCACAATTGGCGCTGGTCGTTTCGCACTGTTGGATCGATCGATCGGTCGATCCTTGACAAAGAAAACAAATCGACTCGGACGATCGTCGTCGTCGTCGTCGTCGTCCCTCGTATATACTTGTGGCTTTGCTAACTTGCACTGTGCACGGCACTCGAAGAAAAAGAAGGAGCTGAGAGAAGTAGCAGCCAGTTGTCGGCTGGAGAGACACTACACTGCGAGCACTCGAGAATCGAATGAACAAAAAAGCGAGTGAGTAAGTATGAGTAAGAGAGCGAGAGAGAAAGAGAGAGAGAGAGAGAGAGAGAAAAGTAAAGAAATAAGAAGGAAGTTGAAAAGGCTAAAAACGGAGTAAAATACTTGGCTCTGCCGAGGCCGGCTACAGAATACAGAATACAGAATACAGAATACAGAATACAGAGAGCGATACAGTGCAGAGTTGGCGCGTTAGATCGGCGTCGAGCGTCGACGCCGTCGTCGTCGCGTTGATTGGTGCCTCTCGGTGGGTTATCTCGCCCGACGCAGTGCAGTGAGCAGTAGCAACAGTAGCAGCGTTGGCAGATCGTCGTAACGCAGCACAGGAGCAATCGCGGAGCACGGCTCGGGCCTCTGCAGGCAGTAGGCACTAGAGGCCTCGCGGTGACGGTGGCGGCCACGGGCGTCCGTGTCCGATACTCCGTCCGCGCCGCACGGCGGGCGGGAAGAGACGCGCGGAGCTCGGCCGATTCCGAGAATTTCGTAGCCCCCGCGCTCGTTTCGCATGTGCTCTTGCGCTCGCACGCACACAGCCCCGCGCGCACCTACACCGCTACGCGAGGCCTCGTCCATGTGTGTGTGTGTGTGTGTGTGTGTGTGTGTATATTCGCAAGGCTCGTTTCGCGCGATGGTGGAGGGTAATCCTCGGCCAGCGCTGTGCAGAGGGGGGACAAAAGTTATTACTCACACAGACAAAGGCAACTGGCTCTCTGTGTGCGAGCGATCCTGACGTTCATTGGCCGTTTCGCAGATCACGTGGAGTTTCGCGAAAGCAGGCTCGCATCACAATGAGGCGGCCGGCGGCGCACTCGACACTCGTGTAACCGGTGTGCAGTCTCCTCCGCGTACAACTCGTCTACGCACAAGTGCAACTACTGCAAGTGCAGCCAGATACGTAATATAATGAGATATATTTGCAGCCGCAACGACGCGCCGTCGCCGGCCGGCCGCTCCTATTTCTCTACCTGCGCGCATATGCACGCGCTGCTGCAGGTGAATTTTTCACGCCGTACACCTGCGTACCTGTCTTCGATTATGCTCGACTCGTGACAGCGACATACGATACGCGAGTAGCAGTGATATCCCCGCGAAAGGATTCGACAGCGAGTCGCGACTGGCTAATTTCCCAGGGGCGACCTTATACGTTGCCAATGCGATCGTAATATACGCGTCCGATCGACGAGCCAGCGACAACAGTTGCTTCCGAAAGAAAATCGATCTGCGGAAACGATCAGTATTATAATGGTCGCGTGCGGTCCGAGCTAGCGGATCAACGATCGCGGACGGCGCTGCGCACTTGAAAGCCAATCGAATTTATCGATTTTCGCAGCCGCCACCGCCACCGCCACCGGCCGCTGGCATGCCAGCCATCATAGTACTAGTGCTAGTAGTAGTAGAATCTCGAGCTTCTCGAGTGACTTGTTCCGTTCGGACTCGGCATTTTTAGCTGCCTTTTTTACGTCGTAACTTTCTTTCATCCTCGAATCATCCAGTCGAGAATGCGTTGTACCTTATCGCGAGATCTCATCTCGTAAATGCCATATCTCGATACCGAGCAGTGGTAGCAGCATCTGATCGACGTGCAACGATAAAAAAAAAATCAAGTTCTCGAGCCGACCTTGAAACCGGTACTCCTCGACCTGCCCCCAACTGATCGGCTTCGAACTCCGAGCTCTCTCATATTATAAAAACGCAAACTCTGGGGTAGTAGGAGGTCGAGTGGGGGGATATCATGATAGTCGCCCGATGTAAATATGTGCTGCACGCATATCACGATATTATATTATGGAGCTGCGCGACTTTGCGAGGCAGCAGCAGCGGCGGTGGCGGCTAAAGTTCAATGGCCATCGGGGCCACGTACCAGGCGCCACACACACACACACACACGCGCGCGCGCGCGCGCGCGTAAATCTCTGAATTAGACGAGTGACTGTATACGCCCTATACAGGAAGAAAAGTCCTTTGTGCTCGGCGATTGCCGCACTAAACGTCATGCGTTGTAAGTATTAGGCGTAGGCGCGAAGGGCCACCGCCGCAGATCGGCTTTGTACAACAGGGGTGGGTATATTATAGGTATATACGCGTGTGTCGGCGGCGGCGACGGCGGAAAAGTCGGCGTAAGAGCGGGGGGCGCGGGTGGATGACTGCGAAAATCAGCAGTTATACTAGCGCATGCCAATCGATGTACGGAGCTGCTGGCTTCGGACGAATCTTGGAAAAACGAAGAAAGATATATTGTGCTCGAGTCTCTACCTTACGCACGCACGCGCATATGTTCTGTATATGTATATATTAATGTCGTATGTAGACGCGCACAGGTAGGTATCCGACACGCAACACACGTATTTACGCTACAAACAGGGCAAAGGGACTCCTCTGTATGGTGTACACACATATGCCTATAATGTGCCGCCGGCTGCGGTGGTCTGCCGCTGCTGCATGTGCTACACTTATATGTAGTATACCTGTGCTCCTGCCCGCCTATAAATATGACGAATTCCGCGAATTTTTGCGTAGTCGCGCTATTATATCGCGTACACACATACGCGCCTCGTGTACGTCGCATTCGTCGTCGTCGGTCTATTGTTTACGCCCCGGGCTCGCCCCCGATATTGTCTCTTTTTTAGCGAATATATGTATGCGCAAGTAAGTACTCCGTGTTCCAGGCATATATATTCTCTCTCCATAATTCGCCCGTGTGTGTGTGTGTGTGTGGAACTTTTGCGAGCGGCAACTTGGCAGTTTCAATCGATTTATCGATTTCGACACTCGCCGCGTCGCATAGAGTTAGCGCGCGACATTTTTAAGTCGCGACTCGCTCTGCGGTCGACACATCGCGAGCCGGCGAGCTAATAAAATTTGCAAAGAATATATACGCCGAGAGGCAAACGAAAAAAAAAGTTTATTTTTACGTACACGCGGCTCGAGTGAACATTTATTAATAAAGCTTTGACGTCCTAACGATGGCTTATGGAAAAAAAAATATATATCAATCGCGAACCTGCGGAAAAATTCAGAGGTATTAACACCGAGCACGAGACGCGCAGCCGAGATTATACACGCTCGTGCGTTTATTTTCGTTTCGGCCGAGCTTTCGCAGCATCATCGCATCGCATCGCAGCAGCTCCGCTTTAATACGCAACGAGCCGATTAAAAGCGACCCCCTATATATATACGCTTATACATATAGCAAGCGAATGAATCTGCACGATATACGCGAAACAAGCATCGAGTGCGCGACGATTGAAATAACAAAAATAAGGAAGTCTGGCTGCAGAATACATAATATACATTATACACATAATGAGCTTGTATGTACATTACACGAGTTTAATTCGCGGCGCAATCGCGAGTACACGTCGAGATAAGACGTCGTCGTCGTCGTTGGCGGCAGCAGCAGCTGTTGCCGCTGCTTCTGCACGTCCTACCGGTTTTCCGTCGCGGCCCATTATACGAGCTGTAGGCAGCCGGACACGATTTACGAGCGATTCGCGTTCGCGCGCGCGTGCGAGCAAATCTTTTAATTATTATACACGTGTGCGTAAAAGTCCGTACAGTGTCCGACACGGGAAAAATGTCGAGTCTATTCGAAGCTGCCGAGCATCATCGCGTACGTATGCTGCGCTGCCATGTATCATATTATACACGGATACGCGTCTCGCTTATACGTATACTACCATGTATATAGCACGCGGCGCTTAGTGGGCCACACATAAATAACGTAAATCGCGCATTTTTTAATTTCGTCATATAGCGATCAGCGATTTAACGGCCGAATATAATCTTGCTCGTCGCGACCGCACACTACGCCACCGCGCGATCGATATTATAATGCGCGGAATAATCGACATCGACCGGAATCAGTATTATATGCGTATAATATATCTCGCGAGGATGATTTAGATGCTCGCGAACGGGATTTATCTGATTGGCATGAGTTACGGTCGAGATCGACTTCTTTAAAAAAAAATCGGGTGCAAAATCGAGGTGAGCGGAGCAAGTTATTCGTGCGGGCAAGGCCTCGGTGCAACCGAGAGTCAATGTCGCGGCCGCCACAACCAAGCGAAGACGGCAAAAATATGTTGTATATGTACGTAGAAGATATCGAGCGATCGAGTCGGTGCAGTGAGTTCTTGGCTCGTTGCAGTTGGAGCTTAAAGCTCGGAGCGATCCTGCATATAAGGCGAGGCAAAGACGGCGCGGTAGGTAGGACTTTTTGACGTTGCAGAGTGCACATATCGCTCGGTACACGCACACATATACAGACGCACACGAGCAGAGAAAGAGAGAGAGAGAGAGAAGGGTACAATGAGCATAACACGGACGCGTATGTACGTACACACGAGTACAGAGAAGCGAGCGCAGAAATAAAAGAAGAGAGGAGGAAACACTTAGTATGGTAGACTGTGCAAACGATAGGCTTTTCACGGAATGACAATTACCCCCACTGCAGGCCTCGAAATTGTTCTTTCTCTCTCTTCTTTGGTCTTTCGCTGCAGCAGTCAGGCAGGCAGGCAGGCAGGCGCGCGCGGCTATGCTATTTTATCACGCAGCAAACGTGCATTATACTTATATTCCTTCTTTGCGCTCGTACTCGCTCTTTTTTTTTCATCTATGTATAGCTGCTACTTGCGCATGGCTGCAAATGCACAATACATATGGCCGATTCTCCGCGAAATCGAATCGCCTTCGAAATAATATTTTTCCCCGATGTCGTAAAAAAAATTTTGAGTTCGTGACCCTTCGTCAGAGACGTATACAATAAAAAATTCTAGTTTTTACAATTCTCTTCGCAGTAGCAAGCTCTCAGAGTACTCAGACCCTCTGCTATAGTACTTTTCCCGAAGTTCGTACGATTTCGAGTTAAAAAGCTCTCCAGCACTTTTTCCCAAAATCACTCCGGGCTGAGCACGGGGTTTTTTTCAATGTACAAGCAAAATCTTTCGAGTCAGCGGAAAAATAATATTTCGACGCGCAATCAAATTCAAGATAGAATCGGCCATATACATCGCGAATGCGCTCGAGCCCACTAATGTGCGCAACAGCTCCCTTCGATATGCACGTATATCTATATGGATATTCCACTCGTGCTATCCTGTTTATTTGAATAAAAGCTGACGCGTACGTATGTATATAATATGTACATGTGTGACTGCTGTGCACACATTACATGCATATAATACAGCAGCACTGCACATGCACACGCAAACGTATGCAGCGCGTATTATATATAAAACTCGACTGCGGCAGCCGATGGCTGCACTCGCTCGAACGTATAGAACGCTAAAAACTGCGCGCGCGAGAGCGTGTAATATATTTGCGCAGACATTTTGCATTATTCGAAGAGGAAAAAAAATTAGCCGCCGATGCTTCTGCCGCGGTATTATATGTTTTCGTGACGTTATGCAGGATCGGTTGTGGTGGCCGCGAGGGAGGTATACGCAGCAACGCGAGACAGAAAACAAACCTTGCCGTGCACATGTCAGACGAAAGTAGCTGACTCGATCGATCGCTTATGTTACAGGCCGCACACGTACGCAAACACATAAATCACTATTGCGTATGTGTGTCTGTGTCTGCGTGTACAAGACGAGCCTATGTTGCACTGGGCGAAGCGGCCGTACATTTGATACGTGCCAATGAAATCATACGAGCTCCGTACAGCTATATAACATGTATACATATATTACGCGCGTGTGTGTGCGTAAGAATATGTAACGGTATCGAGCCCTCCTCGCTTCAATATATATTGTTACGCGTTTTAACGGCGCGCGAGATCGGCACGTGATGCACCAGCACAGCATCGGTGGCAATAATCATGGCTCGTAGCTCATTGCCTATTCAACGAGGAGCTCTGCGCGCTTATAATGCGGATACAATGGAAAATGACTCGCCACAAAATGAATAAAATAAAAAAGGAAAAAAGGAAAAAAATCCCGACGATAGCCGGCCGCAGCCCCGACTTTTACTCGCGCGTCGATTTGTCCAATCGCCTCGTCAATGCCTATTATGTACGGCACGATCGTGTTTACTCGGCTCGTGCTACCGGAAAAACATAGCTTTATCATGTCTCTATATATGTAAACGTTTCCGTTCGACTTGCTGCTGCTTCTTCTTGCTTCTCGCTCGTCGTGCACTGGGCAGTGCAGCAAAACACACACAGACACACATACATATCGCGCGAGAGTAAGACGAGAAAAGCGACGGGTAATGCTACACTTAACGCGCATCGCGATCAGATAAACAGACTTCGGGAGCTAAATAACTTCGTTTTTTTTATTGCCCAGATATAGGATGTACTCGTATCGATAGAGACAGATATAGCTGGGCGCAGATGGCCTCTGGGACCAGCTATGTTGTGGATACAGTGGACGCGCTCGAGACTATCGCAGCCTCTCTCTGGACCGATTAAAAATTATCACCGTGGCTAAATATCGATGCTCGTCTCTTTTTTTTTGTACACGCCTTCACTTGTAATATTCATCATTGAGGCGTTACGTCAATACGCACACATACCCCGGAGCACGTAAATTTTGATCCGCCTCGACGGATTAAATCGCTGAGAGAGAGAGAGAGAGAACAAAGGCTTGGAATTTCGAAAATCCTGATCGATCGAACTAGAGAAATAGTACAAATACATCAGAGAGCTCGGCTCAATATAAATGAAAAATATATATATCAATGTTTATTCAACGATTATTTGTATAGCACGTGTATACAAGCAACATCGTAATTCGTTATTTACTAAAAATATACATAAATATCATATAAACGTGGACGGACTTCATGATCGTGTATACATGGCAAATAAAAATATACGCATATATAATGGTCATGGAAAAGCAGCAGCTCATCGAGCTCAGTCGGTCTCGTGCACAGTGTGCGAAGACGACGTACGTTTGCGTACGTGCAACACAAGCCGCGAATGTCGCATCGATTTTTGAAGCATTTTCAATGCTAAAGCGCACCGTAACACACACGTATTACGAGGTGCGCGTGACAAAAGAACCATGCGGGATTCGCGACTGTCTCGTCGTTCGACACTTGCACGGCAAAAAAAAACTCTCGATCGCTGTGCCGCATTATAATACAAAGTATAAAATAAAAAGATATATATAATCTACTATTATATATACAAAAACGTCATACGTAACGCATCCTCTAACGAGATGACGACGTATTTTATAAAAATACAAAATCTATTCGTTGCATAAGTTTTCTTCTACTTTGTCTATTGTCTAATGGACGACCTATCCAAGGGGTCGTCGAGTTATATACGTATTTTTCTCAATATCAACGGCGGCACCACCAGAGCGGCGGCTCCGATCAAATACGTCGTCGAACTGCCCAAGCTCCAAAAAGCTGCACAAGAATTTCACAGTCAAAGGCATATCAATACGATTTTAGAATTTCCCCAAGAAGACTTACCGATCGACGCGACGATCGGACCGCAGGCCCGAGCCAATGCCCCGAGCGAGCGGAATATACCGGTTATGGCGCCCGTTTGGTTTTCCGGGCCGATTCTCGAGACCAAGGTCATCATGCAGGTCACCACCATGGCAGTAGCTGCGAAGCAATTATAATCATTGAATTATTCATGCAAAAATCGAGCCGATCGTTTATAGAGCAATTTTGTAACTTACAGACTGAGTAAACAAATATTCCGAAACAGAGAGTCCAGACGCTTTTGGCCAAAGCTACGATCACGTACGACGGTACGACCAGCCACAGACCCTGCACATTTTTATAAAAAATTTAGTCAAAAGTCCCCATGTTAATGGCGAAAAATGTTCAGATTCTGCTCAGATCACTTACCAATTCTGCGTAGAATTGAGTCCTGTGAGGTGGGATTCTCCTGACCCAGCAACTCTGCAGGAGTGCCATGGTCGTACCGATCCCCAAAAACATCCAACCTTGTTGCATGCGGCTAAAGCCGAAGGTATAATGGCACAGGAACGTCAGAGTAAACTCCAAGCCGCTGTAAATGAACAGGTAGAAGAAGTAAGCCTTTCCCAAGCTGCGCAATTGTTTGGTCGCTAAAAAGACAGATCGAGCGAGAGAGTCGGTCGGTAATCAAGGGAGTTTGATCGGTAAGCATGGTAAACTAAAAAAGCCAATCGAGGAGCCCTACCGGTGTCGGTGAGATTGCTGACGCTGCTGAATCGAAACAGATCGGTCGGATTGATGTAGGCGAGCGCCCCCGATATTCCAGTCGACAGGGACTTGACTCTGCCCTTGGCCGGCAGGCTCTCCTTCATGCAGCAGGCCACGTAAATCAGGTCGCAGGTGGCGAGGAGGAAGGCGCACAGGGCGGGCACCACGTACCAGGGTCCTTGACGGCCGCCCAGCATAGTCGCCTTGGCGAAGTACGCCCCGATCATCGGCCCTATCACGAAGCCCACGGAGAAGGCGATCCCGACGAGGGCCTGTGAAATGATGCGACTCCGTCTTACTATTTGTGCCTTTGTATATCAAATAGAAATCAGCATCTGCGGCATATAGTAGTACGTACCATTGCCCTTTGCCTCGTGCTCTGGGTCGTGACGTCGGATATGATCGCCATGGACAGGCTGACGTTTCCCTTGCTGATGCCGCCGATCACTCGGGCGAGTATGAAGATGCCGAAGTTGCTCGACAGGGCCCAGAGCAGGTGCGACAGGGCGATGCCGCTCAAGCAGAGCAGCATCATCGGTTTTCTCCCGTAGACGTCGGATAAGGCCCCGACGATCGGCGAGCCGAGGAACTGCAGGAACGAGAACAGAGAGCCCAGGAAGCCTGTCAATTGAAGATGGCATTTAAAAAACTGAACGAAAGGGGGAGGGTGAGATTTTGCCGATTGACTCACCTCCGTACAGGACCGTGGTGACTTTATCGGGGGCGTTGAGAAAGGCGCTGAATTTCTGGATCTGCGCCTGGATGACCGAGTAGAGTCCTTGGCCGTCGTCGACGCTGCGGTAGTGATCGAGCAGCGCCGGAAACAGCGGCAGTATCATCGTGAACGCCAACAGGTCCATCAGCAGCGAGAAGAACACGACCCTCTGGGTATTGTCCGAGGGTAATTTTTCCTCCTCCCTCTTCCCCTCGTTTTTCTTCTCGTTCATGATTTGCGACATGCCGGCCGTCATTATATTATATTATGGCTGTACTTATCTCACAATGTACACACAGACGCCGGTATTAATGAGATTTCTCTCCTGAATATACAACACCCGCGCGCAATCGCACTCGCACTTTCTAAAAACGTAATGATATACTCGTTGCGGTCGTATATATACAGTATATGGTAGCAATATACTGCAGTCGAAATCTTCGTCGAGAGATAATGCGTGTGCGTTGGCTAATTCACACGGTCTGTAGAAAAAAACAAAACAGTACACAGGTATAATATAATTTTGAGTGGTCTCAATTGTAACATCGAGGTGCTATTATATCGAGTTTGTATTTGCTTTCACGTTATTGAACTCGAAACACGATAATGAATCGATAATAATAAATACCTGCTTGAATCGGCCGAGAACGGTTGCATATGTAAAAAAATTACGTCATTTTCAGTCACGTAGACTATTTATCGCGTGTATCTAGATAAGGCCTGGTCCGTATCGATATGTATTTTTTATGTAACGAGCGACGACTCGCCGGCCGATCCTGTCTATATACGACGGAGCAGAACATAAGCCGTTAGTCGATTTCGTCTGGCAGCGATACGGCCGCGCTCGGTAGCTCGTTGTTTGTATACTTTTGCACGTCGATCGATGAAAACCTCAGCGCGAGGAGATCCGACGCAGCAGCAGCAGCAGCAGCATCGGAGATTAAGATCGATGAGATCGTATTGTTGGGCTTTTGATCTCTGTGTTTATTTGTGTACGTACGGAGAGGCGGCTGCTGCTGTTGCGCACTGTGTATTATAACAAATGAGGTATACAACACTCTGCAACGACGCACCTGTTGACACAGCCAAATACGGGCCCGTACTAATAAGCGAGTCTACACGGCATTTCACGAACACGGAGTCACGAACTCGCCAAAAGTGAAAGGCTTTTTTTCTTCCTCTCTCTCTCTCTCTCCTCTCGTGACGGCATATATGCCCAAGACGTATAGCAACTGACTATTTTTATACGGTCTCTCTCTGCCGAGATATATACATTATGTGTTATGTTATACTTTCGCGAGCTTGAAAGTGTATATCTGCTCGGTTTTCTGTAACGTATATAGCTCGTGCACCGACGCCGCCCGGCTTCGTATACTCGTCGTCGCCATGTGAATATGTGTTTTTTTCGCTGCACTGACTCATATTGGATGCGCGTCATCGCATGGGCACCCAGACTCGATCGCGTACAATGAACGACGATAAGTCGACGCGAAACGCAGCAGCCGAGTTGGCGATCGTGTATGGGCCGCGAGCGCTCGGAACGCCCTGTCGCGCATCTTTATTACCATTGACTGCACTTCTTATCGGTCGACTCTTGAGAATTGCCACCATCTTGGCGCGTTACATTCGAATGAACCAATGATGCGCCAATCCTGTCAAATTTTCGCCATAGGTTCGGTACATTTTTTCAAACCGATTTAGAGTTTAGATTTAAGGGGACACACCTTAAATCCTATTAATTAAAAAACATGATGATAAAATGTTGATATTGAAATTTTTTGTTTTTGATGTGAAATTATGTTTTTATCATTAAAAAGTATGTCTCTTGTACTTTTAATCATTTAAATTAATCTAGGATTCATCTATAATGACTTATGATTGCAAAGTTCTGTACTGCATGAATATGAATGCAATTTTTGGAAAATCGTAAAGAAAGATTTTTTACGCTCATTGCTAGTTTTTGAAAATAGTAGATTGCAAAAATCATTTCATTAAAAATCTGCTTCCCTTAGGTAGAGGAGATGAATTCTGGACTAATTTAAATAATTAAAGATACGAGTGACATACTTTCTGGTGTGAAAACACTTGTAAAAACATAATTTTACATTAAAAACAAAAAATTTCAATATTAAGATTAAATTTTTATATTTTTTAATTTACTAGATTTAACACAAGGTGTCTTAACTTCCAGACGCCGGCAATATCACTTTAGTGGCGGGGCTATCATTCGAATATATTCGAGGATCATTGGGGGATGATTATATGTAAGTATCCTACCAAAGTAGGCATGTATCAACGAAAAGAATCCCGACCGCCAGCAGGTCAATAAAGGTTTCTCGATTCATGATCCATCATGTAGCCGATATCAAAAGCAGTGCATTAGCTTTTTTGAGATTTCTCTACAGATTTAATTCAACGGGGAAAATACACTCGAGTATTCGTTCAGAAATCACAGATCGCCTACTCAATTAAATCTGACCAAGTCATAAAGTTAAAACAATGACTCTCACGTACATTTTTATCAAAGCCCAATAGAAAAGTAATCGTGAACTTTCACACCTTTATTGTAGGTAGTAAAAGTACGTTGAGAGTTGATACAATGCCCACGTGTATACGAAACTTAATTAACCGATGCCATAGCTCCTATGATAAAACCTTTTTGAAAGTAAAGCAGTGCTCAAGTGACTAAGCATTTTGTACATTTACTTATTCAACCGAATAAATCTTGACCTCTCAATTAGAATATAACTCATCAATTTTAGAAAATATGATTCAATTGGTCATTTTGATTTTGATTTTACTACATGATTATTTTTATGACTATCGCTATTCAAAGCAATATTTTAATCAAGAATTTAGATCAATATAAATTCGAAATTTTCGTAAACATAAAAAATGATTGCGGTTGATCTAGGATTATTGATAAGGATCCTTTCAAACTCTGACGTAATCTCAATGAAAGTACCATTTAAATCTTATCTTACAAATCTTTTCATATAGCTATAAACAGACAATAAGTGCAGTGGTCGCGTTTGAATCATTTATATTACATCATTTATATCACACGAGGCTAAAAGTTAATAAATTCGAAAAGTGCACTTTACATGCGTGAGTAGGTGTCATAAAAAAATGTAATAGAAAATAGTTCATTCAGGCAATAGCAGATACTAAATCGTGAAATTGTTTTGAAACCTCATGGCACGTGTCGGAGAACTGTCAGTGGCGATTAAAGAAGAGAGTAAAGTGGAGACACCTGCCACACATACTTCGGCCTACTGATCTTTAAAGCAGAAAATCTTGTCGTACGATTCATCTTTTAATGAAAGTAACCGTGCAATCACTTTTAAAAAAATCAAAAATAAACGATTTTTTATTTGATATTTTTATTTATTTGTTTTATGAAAGTTAAAATGAAAGTTTTACTCAGCTGATAGGTGACAAATACCGATGTAGATTAAAGCGCTGCCAATATCGTAATTTTTAAAGGCTTATATGTCAAAAATAAATTTAGAATTTTGATAGGCTGCTTTTCCCATGATTGTTTTAACAGAATAATAACGTTATATGCGACCAAGTTGGTGACATTTTCAATGTATAACCGCAATTAAAATTATTATATTGAATGTAAGAACTAATTTTGGTCAATGAAAACAATAGATCTTTATTTAAAAGACATTTTTTTCGACCAAGTGTACTACTTATTCAATAATATCAAATTGTTAGCAATATTTTTTTAATAAATCTTTTGATGGTAATGGAATTACCCATAGAGTAAAATTCAAATGACTTTGATGCTTTCCATCGGTGAAAGTAGATTCCTCTATGGATACTGACTGTCGGTACCGCTGCTTTCACATCGAATCCCCGCAAGTTACATACTAATTCCTACTCCTCTCCACAGCTGACGTTCGCGTCGTATTAAAGAAAGCAATTCAAAATTTTAAACGCAACAGTTATTACCATTTTATTATAAGCACAAATACTTCAATATATAGCGTAAGTTTATAGTCGTTAGAAAAATTTTGTTTTTCACTCAACTGCGATGTATTAAACATCTAAAACATTTTATTTCAACAATTTTGTTTATGTTTTTAAAAATGTTTTGCTGTATTAGGTTGTTCTGTTATTTTATATATGACCATACGTTCCTTATACATTAATTTTAATCTTAAACAAGCAATTTTAACGTCGACTTTATAATAATTAATATACACAACGTGAATGAAAAAAGTTTGCTAACTGACATAAACTAAAATTCGTCATATGAAACTGAACAACTGAAAATTGAAGACGCTGGAAAAAAAAGTAAAACATTGTTGTTGATGCTATAGACAAACTTTTCAGACTTGAGCTTTTAAATTTTTTGCCATTAAATTCAAAGTTTATTATGAAATTGAAAAAGTTGTTTCATCCTTTGACACGTTACTAATTTACTTTCTAACGTACTTTACCGCGGTATCTCTACGAGCTTAGAAGGATCTAGATAATTTTTAGCTTCCTCCAAAGGATCGATCAACACTATTTCACCCTAAAACATTTGCCTCTAATTATAAGCTTGCTACATCACACATTAGTGCCACAACGCTTACTTTCTCAATATCCGGCTAAAATTAGGCGGGTAAATTTATTTAGATGACTCAAAATTTATAATAAAAGTAAAAGTGATTCATGGGTTTTGATATTGGTGTGTAAGAACGTTCGTAGTTTAGATTAAATGTATGTGTTTTGGGATAAATGATCACCATGCAAATGTGAGAGATAGTGAAAATCGGTTCGTATTGTTAAATCATTCAAGATCTTTAAAAATTAACGTACAAGAATGAAAAGATAATTAAGTCTAAATTAAATAGAAAAAAATTTAATTTTCCGAAAACCGTGTTTGAATTACTTATGCAATGATTTTCACTTTGCCACTTGTAGATTTACAGATAAAGGTACTTGCCATCTAGTGATGAAAACTGCAAATAATTATGACCATATTTTCATGAATTCTTTGAGTAATTAACACACAAAAAATTACCATTGAAATATAATTTTCTCTTAAAATTATATTTTAATAGCCTTTTCTGTTCATTTCTGATAATTCAATTTTAATGTCTAATTTTTTTTTATTTCCAACGGTGTACACAAGAGCTATGAATTCGTGTACAAATATGAGCTCAGGACATTTTTTAGATGCAATTAATTGGCGACTTTTCAGCGAATCCGAGAGGCTCGCTGAGCAACGATTTTTTCTCTCTCGCAGATATAAGGTCACACGCGATGATTAATGAAATAAAAAGGAATAAAATGTACGAGGTTGAGCCAGTAGTAGGCCAAATCCCTCGGCGTGTAACACCAAGTGTCGCATCAAATCGCTCGTTATTCAGTCGGTTCCCCGGCCCAAGTGCACCTTTGGTATGTGCGTGCGTGCATATTATATGTGTGTACACGTAGACAGGGCATCGTCGGTGAAGCGAAAAATAGTCCGAGTAAATAATATACAAGTCTCTAACTCTTGCGCGTGTGCGTGTACGTGCAGTGTTGTTAATGCATGTGTGTGTGAGCTGTGTGGAGCAAAGGGTGCGCCCATTTGGATGGGGCATTAGTGCGTACGTGCGTGTGCAGGCATGCCAAGCGTCACGAACTTCCGGTTATACCCTTACTCTGGCTCTCACTTACACACACACGCGCAGATACGCGCACACGCGCACCCATACAGTCAGCCAGTGGCGAAAAAAAAGAAAAAAAAAGAAAAAGATGGAACGAAGCAGGCGCTCGCGCGCAAAACTTTAGCTCCGCACTTCCTCGACGATCATATATGTGTAGCACCGCGGCGCGTACACACGAAGGCGCTATTACATGCAAACAAAGATCTCAATATTTTTGTCGACCTGTCTTGTTCCTTCGCGCCGATTTCATCTGCTGCTGTCGATGCTGTGCTTCAACGCACGAGACTGCCTATACGGTGCCATGGAATGACGGATGTTCGGTGTCGATTTCCTCGATTGCATCGAAACTCAAGCGTCCCGATCGACGCGCACGAAACGTCTTGCGCAATGAGAATCGGACGCTTACTTTGCTTACAAAAAAAAACAGGATTTTTGTATTTGCATCGCGTCGCGACCCAAAATAGTTTTCACTCGGTATCTATCGAGAATCTAATCCAGTCCCAAGAGCTATGCCCATATGGCCACGTTTACACGAGCTATATCTTATTACGGTACAATAATCGATTCGAATTGGTGCTTTGAAAAACGCCTTGGCACTTTCAGCTGCGCCAAATAACCGCGAGCATCAGTCGGTCGATTCAAATCGGGCCACGATGTGCATTCTGACTATATTTCTTTTGCAATTACTTGAATTTCCATGTAGAAGATTTTCGTCCACAATAATACGTTTACGCTACGAGAGTATGCACAAACTACACGATCGACAACCGAGAGAAGCTGCCAAGGAGGAAAGAAAGAAGATTTTTTTGTCGAAGCATGGCTGGAGCATGAAGATGGTATACCGTTACGCAGGAAGGTTTTTGATGTTTGGTGCCCTCTCTACATCCTCTCTGCGCGCGACCATCGTCAAAATTTCTTCTACATATTCGCCGTTGCTTATGAGTAAAAACACACATCATCGAAGTGCCGTGAAAAAAAAACACCTTTTCGGAGCGCCGTGAAAAAAAACACACCTCTTTGGATACCATGAAAAAAAACACACCTCTTCGGAACGCCGTGAAAAAAAACACAGCTCATCGGTGCGCCGTGAAAAAAAACACACCTTATCGAAGCGCCGCGAAAAAAAAACACACCACATCGAAGCACCGTGAAAAAAAACACTCTGCATCTTATCCAAAGAGGTGTGTTTTTTTTCACGGCATCCAATGTGGTGTATTTTTTTCACGGCATCCAAAGAGGTGTGTTTTTTTTCACGTCATTTTATCAGTATGTTTTTTTTCGTAGCGTTTTTCACTGTGTTTTTACTCATA
>CACVKI010138745.1:0-16800 GCA_902732785.1 Trichogramma evanescens | reverse complement strand
AGCATTGTTTTTATCCTATTGCGGCGCATCATCGGCGCCAATGATGGCGCACGTTTTTACGTGTTAATTTGATGTGCGCCTCGAAAACAGACGACATCACTTTTTGAGGTTAAAGCCTGTAAAGCCTATGCGCCATAATAGGCGAAAAACGAGCCGATTGCGGCGCAGTGGCAACTTTGTTAGAATGCTTGTTTATGAAAAAATGAATACATCTCTCATAGAAAGTAGGATGCATTTTCAAAGATAAAGGTATAAGGAATAAAATGTTCAGTTTCGAATGTCATATCATCGAGCACATCTTTTGTTATCAATCAAATTGCGTTAGGTGCGCCATAACAGGCGCTTCTCCCCTATTGCTTGCTATACATACACCTCGCCTGTCCGTCCTCTTCTCACTCTATATAGGTGGCTCTGATTCCAAAAATCCTTCGAGCTGTTTATTCTGGGCGGTGACGATTGTTTACGGCGGTATAATGAAAAAGGAAGAAGAAGAAGAAAAGGGAGTGCGAGCGACTTGTCACCTCGACCGATCGTTATCGCTCTCCGTCCTTTTTTCCTTCTATTTTGCCTTCTATATAGCTATAATACGGCGCGCTCGAGACCCGGTTACGACTTTGCGAAAAGTAAAGCGGCAGCCGCAGCGAGCCTCGAGTTTACCAGAAACAGATTGCGTGCCTTTGACTCTCCCCCGCACAGCTTGCCTGCAGTGTGCATTTGTGTAAACGTTCGGTTTTTTTATCCGTTTCAATTTGGCTTTTGATCGGTGTACGTGCGGTTTCGTTGCAATTATTTATTTATACATATATATGTACGAGCATCGCAGCAAAGATACTTTGATATACATATTCGTGCGCTGCATGTCTCGAATAAATCAACATGATTTCAAAGCAGCAGCAGCAGCAACGGCGAGCACGCCATATTATAGCATGTACTTGCCTCTCTTGCGAGCGAGCCTCACAAAAAGCAAGTAAACATTAGTGTTTATTCTCGAAATAAGTAAATGGTCGTTTGCTCCGCGAGCAAATAGAACAAGTCGAAGCCGAGCTCCATCCAAGCTCGCGCAGAGCTTTGCACATTTTTCTCTTTCCCAATATATGTGTGTGCGAGTGTAGCAACTCGGGCAAGTAGTACAGGAAATCGAAACGTTCATAAACAAAGCATGCGAGGCCGCTTGAGTAGAAATCTTTTCTTTTACTGTCACCACCCCAAATGTAGATGAATGTTTACAGATCGCGAGCTTATACACATTACGCGGAGTGCGTAATATCCTCGAGAGTAGAGCAGAAGACGCAGAAAAACGAGCGAAAAGCGTATATCTGTATAAATAGCCCACGTGCCTTAGCATAATCCAAATGTCAACAATCACAAGCTCAATGTCCGAAAAGCTCTTTTTCTGCCAAGCGTAAAATGAGAAAGTTAAACGTATCTCTCGCACCAAAGCAATTTCACGTACAGCAGTTTTATCTCTAGCCCAGTGTGGCGCTAGCCAAGCCAGTATAGAGCAGCAGCAGTAGCAGCAGCAGTAGTAGAGACAGCACAAGCGGGCAACAAGCAGTAATGCAAAGACTGGGCTGTATATCGGAAAAAAGACGGAAAATAAAAGAGATGGCAGCGGCGCGTGTACAAAATAAAGCTAACAAGACGTAATCATCGTGTGTCTCGTCTGATCCATTGTGTACACCTCCCTCGCAGCGTCCAAAGTAGTGGAGAAAGGAAGAGGAGCGATACAAAGCTGTCATCCTTTATGTTACAGCGAGAGCGTGAGGCGCACACACACATGTATCCTAAAATATTGTATCGCACGTGGTATTAGAAGCCCTGCGAAATTCGCTGAGCCTATAGCTGAGCTTTCTCCTATGTTCTCCACTCCAGCGAACCGTATACAGAGTCGCTGCCGTCGCGTCTCCACCACCGCCACCACTGCCGCAGCCCGTATTTGGGGTAAAGATATAGCGCCTCGAGGTAAATGACGAATTGAGCAAGATGAGGAAGTACTTAATTTAAGCAATTACGCACTCCTTCTCTCTCTCTCCTGCTCTCTGTGTTCCTCGACAGTCAACGATGAGCTACTATAGCTCGACTCTCCTCTAGCATATACCGGCATTATACATTGAGATCTATGGAGCGAATCGAGAGCGAACTGGAGTGAGCCACAGTCACACGGAGCTTTCCCGAATAACGTGTAAGAAAAGCCATTAAAAGCAGACGGAATGTTGAACTGCGCCTGCTAGTGCTGCTTTACTGCTGCTGCTGCTGCTGGCAGAGGGTGGGATATATACGTGAATCGAACTATGGAGTAGCAGAGATGGGATGCACCAGCTGGGAGAGCGCCACAGCCCATCTCGCGTCGTACTCCGACATATTTTCCCTTTCGAATTCATCCGGCTTCAAAGCTCTCTACGGGGCTTGTGCCGAGGTCGAGCTCGGAAAGCACCGAGCTTTGCGCTTTTTCTGCCTTCGACTCGCTTTCTTAAACGCGCTCCGTAACGTTCCTCCCTCCTCCCCCCCGATGCAGCTGCGCACGCTCTTATGCTTTGACTCAAGTATTTTACAATCATCCGCTACTGCAGCTATTGGAATTTCTCGTTGCTCTAGTTTGAAAAGCTGCACAAAATATGTGTCGTGCGCTATTTTTGCGCGATTCGAGAAAAGCGCGGAGAGCGAGCGTGCTCTGCACTTATATTTTTTACGAGCTTCAACAAGTATTTTCAAAATAACTTTTTTAGTACGAAAATATTTACAACGCGGAATATTTTAATTATCGCAAAAGATCGGGGTTCGCGAACTATTGGATGGGAAAAAATAAAATGAAAAAGAAGAGAGGTAGAAAGAGAAAAGAAAGAGGCGTGAAAATAAATAAATACCTTATCGTAAAATAATATGTCAGCGCGTTCGCGAGCTTAGCGCGGCGAATTCTTTCGAGGAAAATTACAATTAAAAAAGCATCAGGCCGTTTTTCTGACGTCGACCTATATACATAATAGAATACTGGGCGCGAGCTGGATGTGACTCGAGAGCAGCTACAGCAGCAGCAGCGCCGACATCGCGATATTTTTCGCGCAGCTTATTTCTCGGTATAAAAGGAGAGAGTTATGCGTATAAAACAGCATCAGCATCTGCAGCAGTAACAGCGAGAGAAAGAATAATATTGGCCTCTTTTTCTCGAAAAGCATTTATTTCTTTTCGCGCGGTCTGTTATATACGTATAGTTTTGCCCCTTTCCGAGTACATGAAAGCATTGCAGCGAGAGCTGTGCGCGCTGTTTTACAAGCAAAACGAGCAGCGGCAGCAGCAGCTTGTGAAATGATACACCTTCGGAACCAGAGAACCTCGAGCACAGTACAATACACTTTAAAACGATCTATATATAGAGAAACGTGTAATGCTTACGCGTGTATATATAGCTATATGTAGCTAAGGTATATATGAACGCGAGTCGCAGAGTATATAGATATGACATCGAGTCCAGTTGTCCTGACGTTGCTTTTGAGAAAGCTACACGAGTTTTATACTCGCGAGAAAGACTACCCGAATAACACGGACAGGCACACGGACATGCAGTGCAGCCTCTGTACTCGCTTTTTCGCTCTCATGTCATATTAAACATCGACGTCCGCGCGCGCGCGCACTGCACAACGAGCAATATACTTTACTCCCTTTTTTTTCTTACTTTGACTGAACGAGCACTCGTTCGTCGTGCATAATTATACGCTACAGCTTTGAATTTTGCACGTTTGCCGACTCGAGCCTGTGTGCCTGTGTGTGTGTGTGTGTGTGTGTGTGTCTTATATTAGCTGTGTGTGCGCGAATCGCACGTACACGACCGGATAAGTAATACCACGCATACTACGTAGTATATGCAAGAAAAATATCCCTGTTGGCAACGATTTAGAAAGTACTCGGCCCGATACTTGAGATTTCTTTTAAATGTCTAATGTTTTACGCGCAGCCCGGATGAAGGAGAGAGAGACAGAAAAGAAGGCAGCGACATAAAACACGATGATAACCAGACCTGGGCTCTTTTCCCAATTCATCAGTTTTAGCTTATACATTAAGAAAATTAATATTCGCTGCTGCGTCGGGCAAAAATAAAAAAATATGCATGTAGGCAATTTATTATAATATGCGCGCACACCGAGACTCAAACGTAGTTTACATATGTTGTGACAGGTAAATTAAGTATATACGTAGTAGATGGCTCGAGTAAAAGCCATCACCGAGTCATTTGATAGTTACTTCCGAATCATCTGGAACGTGACGGTTTCGTATGAAAGGGAAAGAAAATATAGCAGCTTGTCTGTGCAGCGTATGTGTGTAATTCTTATGCATATAATGTGCCTCCGTATGTATATGAACTTATAGCTTTGAATTACTCGCAAAGTAAATGCCACTTTCGATGTTTAAATTATATATCCTTTGAATTGCTCTGCAAACATGCGAACCAGAGAGGCGCTTTGAGAAAAGAAAAGAGAGAGAGAGAGAGAGACGTTGAAACGAACATTTTTATATGCACAAGGTAAAATATGTATAAATACGTGCTCCAGAGTCTTCGTGCACGAAGAAGACAGCCTGAGAGAGAGAAAGAGAAGAGAAAAATGTCACTTGTTAATTATACTAGTTATGCAAAGGGCTCTTTATTATTCTATTAAATATATCATTATTCGAGTACACACGTCAAATGAACATTTATTTAAAAAATAAGTAGCAGCTATGAAGCTACTCGACTTCTTATAATTCATATAAAAACGTTTTTTTTCTCTCGTAAAAATGTTATAATATTTTTGCCAGAAATAAAGAGGCGCACTAACAAAGTCACGACTGCGACTCACGGAATACTTACACATCCTCTTGACGCGACGCGACCAATGAAATAATTACTCGGAGGAGAAAAAAAATAATAAGAGCGACCGTCGTCTCATTCACCTCCGGTGTATGCATGTATATGTGTGTGTGAGTGTATCACGTGACGCAAGGCGCAGAATTGCGAGTGTTTGAGCGCGAAAAAAAAGCCGAGAGACAGATCAAAAAGCAGCATCTCATCTCGCGGAGTTAATCCTTTCCTCTTTCTCTCTCGTATTCTGCGGGCTGCAGATACGCCACGATCGAAGTTGGCAACTACTTTTTTATACTTAATAAGAGGAGAGCTCGAGTCGTGTAGGTATATTATATACGATGCGATGTATTGCCGAACGGATCGAGCCGCGTTCGCCGAAGGCAAGGCCGCTTGCTCGCACCTCCTCACGTCTTGTAATTTGGCTAAAAACTCATTTTGCGTCACCTTCTCTCTCTCTCTCTCCTCCTTCTCGGTTTCTCTCGCTGCAGCACAAATTGAAAAATAAAGTCTGCTTTTCAACGCGCGCATATATAGCAGCAACAGCGGCATAGGCATAGCGTCGTAAAACACGAGCAAATGTTTTTTCCGAATATATACAAGAGTAATGCCGCGCGTGCCCCAGCGCAGGGCTGCGCATGCCTGCGTGTATTACGTACGCCGCGCGAGCGCATACAATATGCATTCGTAATAATGGTCGTACGAATTAAATTTTTAATGGGAATAAAAGCCATTTTTTTTATTCTGCAAAAAAGAAAGAACGAAAGAGAGAAAATGTCTTACAGCGATATAAAGGTGCGCTCTTTAAAAAACATTATTCAGCGTATGCACAATTGCAGGCGCACGGCTGAAAGAAAGAAAGAGAGAGAGAGAAAGAGAGCACTACTGTACACTGTAGACTGCTGCACTGCACTACGCACACATATAATGCGCGCTATATAATGACGTCCGGTGTGCTACGAGTTTTCCGAATCGCCCGAGCACTATTAGGTGGATATATATGTGTATATTATATAGGTATACTTACAGAAACCTACAAGTTGCTCTGTCATTTCTCTCTTTTGCTCGCGCGAGCTAGAAGAGCGCGAGTAGCGCGAAATTACCGGTTTTTACGAAACTGCTCCTACATGCTTTTCTCAAACTTCCTCATAACAGGGGCTTTCTCGGTTCTCTCTCTCTCTCGCACGTTTACCTGTCTCGCTCGTACTATTCTCTATCCCGCCACGGCAGATTAGAGAAGCTACTACTGCTGCGACTCCGGTACGTTTATAATACATGCGCGAGTCCAGTTTTGCGCAGCGGCAAAGTGAATTGTTTTTCAGAAATACATAGCCCTCGAGCTCGATGGTTTTACTTTTCGCCGCGCGCGAAAAATGAACCTAAGGAATGCGCATGCAAAGGCCTTTTTACGCGATGCACATGAATATATTATAATATAGCGCACGTACATTTGCCTCGTGTGCTTCATCGGTGAGCGTTATATGCGCGAATGATCTGCCTCGTGACGCTGCATTGCTCATGCAGATTGCTCCGCTCGAGCTTCGCGCCCCGCGTGCTAAGTGATCTATAAAATAAATACAGCACTCGAACGTTATTTGTTTACGAGGAGCTATGTCTACGGTAGCCGCATCGAGGCGGACGATTGAAATTTTATTTCATTCAGCGACGCGAATATATAAGACGGCTAAGAGACGTTGTTTTCTGAGAAAATATACTTTCTTCGCTGTACTCGCGCTCGCATGCAGGCCACGCGAGCTTCAGCGAGGATGTACGTAATTTTGTATTAGCCAACTCGGACACATTGTGTGCTACTGCTGCGCGCTGCGATCTCGCTTTGAAAGCAGCAACTTTTGTGTTACTGCAACTGGCGAAACTCTCGTCGCAACGTCCGCTCGCGATTTTCTGCGCGTGCATAGCAGCTATGTATGTACTTCTTGTACAGAGAAAACTTTACGGACCTACATAATATAATAAAACGTAGTTTATGCACGCGGCTACGTATGTTGTATAAATAAAAAAAAAATGAGCATTATGAAGTAGTAGTTTGTTGTACCAAGAGTTCCTTTGATCCATTGTAAACTACTGCGAGAGGCTTCTCGCTAACTGCTGCTTCTCAAAAGTGGCCGAAACATAATGCAGTTGCAAGTGAAAAAATACCCAGGCTGCGATTAAACGAAAGTGAGCAATTTGATAGGCAAACATTTTAATACAAATGACTCGACGACAGCAGCTTGATAAATTCCAGAGCTCCTTTTCTTTTTTTTATTTTTTGGAAATTCGAATGTATCGATTGCTTTCCGCGACGGAAGTTTATTGTCACTATACTTATCGAGAGAGAGAGAAAGAAAAAACAGAAGAGACAGTACGGACGACACATCCAAGTGTCTCATAGCTGGCTTCCAAAATAAACCTCGTGAAAGTAGCAGCATGTGACTTTACAGGTGCACGTGTATACTCGATCGTAAGTTACATTATAATAAATACGAGCCGGCGCGCGAGCGATCGTCAAGGCGTTGGTGCGTGTCCGAATCACAACAAACGCGCGCCATCAGAGCTCGCGTTTCCGCTCGATGCGGAAAAAAAGGAGCCCATGCGGCAGTAACAGCGTCAGAGATCGAAAACTGAAAAGTAACGGCACGAAATTTACACATGAAAAGTATTGCGCGTATTTCGAGAGTCGAGCACAGCAAGAGTCGAGGCACGAGTCGAAGCGTATGTAACGCACACACACACACACACACACACACACACACACACACACACATACACCACCTGAATTCGCGCGAAATCACGTAGAAATCACGGAAAAATTACGTAATATGCTGGCAATATATTACACATTGTTGCTGGCTCACTAAATCTTTCGCCTCGTTCTTACATTAGATTTGCTGTGTGGTGCCTGTGTATATACGCCGAGTGTGATGTACTACTTTTTCGTTAAAAGTTTTGATGCTGAATTTATTCGTGCCGCACATTGCGAGTCTTCGTCACGGGAATAAGAAACACAAGCAAGCGGAAGATTTACAGGCCGTTACATGCGCGCGCAAGCGACATTATAATATACGCGAGGAGTCATTGATGAATGTCCGCGATTTCGGAATTTATTAAGCTCATCTGAATGACAAATATTTGATGATTAAGGGGCTGATAATAATTCACTTTTCTCGACGCGCCGCGTGAATATATTATCTATTATGTGGCCTAGGTTCTGCCTAATTACACTAGTAAAATATTCAATCTCGTTTTCGGATTTTCACGGTTTCACGGTAAAATTCGGATATCGGCGATTTTTCGAATCGATTAGCTCATTGGGAACAGGAACTTTGGCTTGCGCCAGAGGATGAAGACGAGAAAACGTAAGTCTTAGCGGGTTATCGAACGCTACTCGATCTGCATTTGGTGGGAAAAGATTCACACGGTGACCAAAAGCTGCCTGATTCCTATATAGCTGCTCCATTTTTCAAGTTTTTATTAATCTCGACACGTTATAAATCATACATGTAATTGGCCACTTGTGTCAGGGCGTCGAGAACGCGAAGCATATAAAACGTGACGCCAGAAACATTAGAACCAATGAGGATATGCAGCTTTTAACGCCGTAGCGTATATCTATCTTACTTCTATTTTCAATAACGATGCACTAATAGGGTGACGACATATGTGTCGTTTAGGCTAAACTCGGCAGCTAACGAAACTTGACTCGTCTCTCGAATTTTTCATTCGCAGAATTTTTAACGAAACATGCTTTTCGACGAGACAGAGTAAAAAGAAACTGATAGTGCCGTTCAAAGAAATATAGTTTATTGACAGTACGATAAAATTAAATATCTTAAATAACAAAGTGACTTTTTTCACGCGATCCTCGCGATTCCTGCCTTATCAGTGGGGGACGGCCGTGCAAGGACGAACATTTTGCGGAGACGAGTCGGTCAACTCGTAGCGATTAATATTTGCACCGACTCGGAGTTTGTTGTGTATTTATACAAATTGGCCTTGCGTCATCGACATATAAGTCCGGGGAAGAGATAATTTCGTCGCTTCTTCTTATCGGACAATGCAAAGGATTGTGAAAAGTATACACGAGCCACGTACATATACCGACAATTGCTGCGCGCGTAAAAGAACAAACGTTGCGAATTTTGACATTTAACTTGGCTGTACTGCGGCATCATGGGTGTGTGTGTGTGTGTATATTTGCGGTGCAAATATGGCAACGATAGAGACAAATTCACGAAATCTGCGCGAGCGCGAGGAGGAAGTTATAATTCATGTAAATAACCTCAGAGCCCGTTTGGCTTATATACTGGCGTGCTAGTATATAATATAATATAATATAAATATATATATAATATGCACACGAGAGCTGTGCCAAGGTCAACCTTTCGCTGTATCAGAAAAGAAGATTGAGAGAGAGTGAGAGCGAGAGAAACAACGCATTTACGTATTATAGACATCCATAATAGCCTTGTATCCTCGTTAAAAAGCTTGTTTCATTCGGGCAGGGATATTTATTGCTTGTTGTGCATCGATTATTTGCAACGATCGGCAAAAGCCTCAGCCACAGATTTATATTATCGATTTGCATAATACAAATGAGTGAAGCGATTCAAAGTGTCGCGCGGAATATTTTAACGTTTCAAATATGCCTCATAATGAATTGGCGAAACAATGCATCTCTGCAGCGCAAGCAGGTTGAGCAACGATCGTGAGACGACGACGACGCGCTCTCTATTATAAGTATTTAATAGCAGGTATACTGCGCGCGACACGAGTGCAGAGCAGTCAGAGTGCGATAATAAAGGTCCTCCACTCGCACTGCAGTCGTCGTCGTCACATATTACACACTGCACGGAGCAAAACGTCAGAAAGTGTCTTGCGCACTACATGTGAGGGAGATTATTATTGTTCACTGCCTCAGTCTTCGCTTCTCCTCCCACTCGCTCTCTTTCTCTCTCTCTCTCTCTCTCTCTCTCTTTCTTTTTGATTAATGGGCTGCGGCTGATCGTTTTGTCGCCGCGTTCTCGAGACAGGTGTTTCGCGCGCAAATCCGCCGAGATATAGCTACTGCAACTTCCCTCGCAGTCTTTTTATACCTCCTTTCTTTACCTCGCAATTTTTTTCTCTCCTTTTTTTGTTCATTTTCAACCTGCCCGTCGGCGGCGGCACGGCCAAATTAGTACAACGGCTTCTGCTGCACCTCGACCACACTCTCGCGTCGCTCAACCTTGTATCAATTGCTGTGCAGGTATTCCTCGCACTTCGATTCCTTCCCATTGCGCACTGCATACTGTACACGCGTGTAATTTAATTATACGCGAGATTTTTTCCCAAATTCCGGACTGTAGCGAGCATCGGTGCTATTTTGCCGGTTGCCGTCACGACGTTGTAACTATGATCGATGCGAGGTTTGATAACCGACCGGCTCGACCGGCGAGTATTCAAATTTCCCAATCTCATTGAATATTGATTCGCTAAAATAAACGACGTTTTGTTCGAAAAATATTGTAAACACGCATAAGTCAATTATGGATGGGTCCAAACACGTATTATATATACCTATAAATGCAGAACAATATTAATGTATGCCAAAACGTTGAATAACAAGAAACGAAAATCAAATTTAATCCAGCGCGCGAGAAAATTACACGAGGCAAAAAGCTGCTTCTTTCTTTTTTCTTTCTTTGGCAATATGTATACAACAATTGTGGTGTGTGTGAGTGTGAGCGTGTATGGCCTATATGTATATGTGGCACCCTAAAATCCTAAATTCGCCAATCAAAAAGCACTTGGTTGTCCATCAGTATATTACAAGGCGAAGGTGAGCTACTCGAAGTTGGGGGGAGCCTCGACCGCCGAGAATGAGAGAGGCAATTCTACCATCCGTGATTACCTACGCTCCTGCATGACCGCCTGCTTCGAGAAAAAAAGACTCGAGTCACTCTCCACGCGCGCACTCGTTTCTCTTTTGCCGAGCTGCCGTATGTGTGTGTGTGTGTGTGTGTGTATGGGCATTTGTGTGCGAGTGTAAAGCTGTATAGCTGTATACTTACGCTGCAGTATGGTACACGGCGAAGGAGCAAAGGACCAAAAGAGAGCAGCTCACTCCTCTTTGGCCCAAACACTCCACCTCGACTCTCGAGTCGTCCAACACGTCAGGACCCATGGATCTTCTGCACGCACGTGTGTATGTGTGCAAAGTGTGCACATACACAAACAAGACAATACACCAATTACGCCAGAGCAACGGCGCGGCTTCGGCGGCACGAACGGCAGTCGGTGTGAGCTCGAGCCCCGAAAAAAATGGCCAAACGAAAATGGAACAAAAAAAAAA
The DNA here is from genome assembly GCA_902732785.1 of Trichogramma evanescens. NCBI lineage: Eukaryota > Metazoa > Arthropoda > Insecta > Hymenoptera > Trichogrammatidae > Trichogramma > Trichogramma evanescens. The sequence continues at coordinate 5,638 of CACVKI010138745.1, read as the reverse complement.
GGGAGGAAGAAAATAAAGCAAGAGAGGAGGATAATCTCTCTTCGACCTGTACTACCTCTCGTGTTGCAGCGAAGAGCTGGGCGCAAAAAAGAAACGGACGAGAAGAAAGTGCAATTCAACGGCGGCAACTCCCTTGGCCTCGGCGCCGTTTCCATCCTCGCGCGCGCGCGCTCGCAAGCGAAATTACGATCGGCGAAAACGAGATGCTCTCTCGCGCGCTCTTCGCCCTTCTGCCCATTTATTTGCATCGGTGCAAACTGCGTTGAGCTGATCGTAAACACACACACACACACGTACGCTTCGGAAGATACGAGCTTCGGAGCATTACCGATCCCAGCCCCCGCGTACTTTATATGAAACGGAATCTCTTTAGGAATCATCAGCGTACGTCTCGTCGTCGGTACGCTGCTACACTCGACTTTTCGTCAACCGCCGCCGCGGCGAAATCGGTCGATAATTGTCACGTATATATCTGCGCCGCGTACGCGTAAACATATCGAAAAAAAAGGGCCACTGCGCAGTTTACTGGCCGCTCGTGAAAGACAATACGAAAAGTTGCAGGTGGTGAATCTCGAGCCGCGCGCGGAGGAGAATACCGAAAGCCGATACTCTGACGCGGCTCGTGTGCGGCATCTTTCTTGCGTTAGAGAGCAAACGACTTGGGCCGCGCAGCTATAGTATATGCACACACTCGCGTATTTTGGCCGTGTGTGCAGCGCTGCTACGTCAGCTCGCAAATGCGCTCCTTTTTTTGCCCACTCTATATATCCACTGATCGAGATATAATCTGCACGAGGCGCGAGTCGATTCTCAGGCTGGGTATACTTTTTGGTGGTCGAGCTGTGCAGTGCACCAAGGATAGATATAGCATTTGCGATGATCCCGATACCTCTAAATGCGCATTAGTTCGATTTAAGCGCGATTATGTATGATCGAAGCTTCGGATAATAGAAGATTAAAAATCAAATTGCGGCGCGCCCGTGCCCGCTCATTTTCGACACTCGGGCAATCGCATCTCTCTCTCTCGAGCTTGCTTCGTGCGTCGAGCGAAATTTCATTTCTAAAAATGCACCCAATAATAATTATACGGCTCGAACGTCTGCAGACCAAAAACTGCACGCGGCTGTACATGCACACAACTGTAAATACATAAGAGAGAGAGAAAAAGAGGCCGAGTGTCGATACATTACCCAGCTAGATCTTACTTCACGATGAAAACAATAAATTTCGGCAATGCGAAATACACAGCGGCTACAGCCAAGCGCACACCGTAGTTTAAACGCAGATGTGTGTTAAGTCCATGGCTACGTACGTGTGTGTGCATTCGTACGTGCCTGCATATACATATAGGAGCTGAACTGCGAGCTCATTTCGTGGTCTTGTAGATTATCTACCGGCGTGGATCGCGCGTGCAAGCAGTAAAACCGAAAAACAGGTTGGGGCATGGGGAGCAGCGGCAGCAGCAGCTCCTCTTTCTGTTTTCGTATACACACACACACACACTACCGTCGAGTTTTATACATTCACGCGTGCTCACTGCATCGCTGCCTCTCTTGTGTGCTCTCTCAACTGTGCGCGCGGAAACGCCCGAGATACACAACTCGTTTAAAAAAACGCCAAAGTAATTTATCAGCTCTCTCTCTCTCTCTCTCTCGCTCTTGCCTTCAATGTCAAATTTCTATACGTGTCTGCGCTGCGCCGCTGCGGCGGCGTGCCGAGTTTTTGTGTATGCATTTCCTCCCTCTCGTATATTATATATACCTATGTAGCATTTATTTCTTTTCTCCTTGCGCTTGGCTCCTTGCGTGGCTCTTCGCGCGGGAGCACCTTGCGCGCGAATAAAAAATACATCGTCTCGCGTTGTTGTTGCTGCTGCTGTGCTTATCGTATTAAGATTTCAAAGGGAGAGCCAACTCGCGCATGTATAATAATATATTTTTCGACTCGCGAGACTTTCTGCCCAAACAGGACCTTGAATCTCTCTCGAGAAAGGGGTGTACAGCATATAAACAGAAAGAAGATGGGCAGCTGGTGGTCGTCGTGGGTTGTAGTGGCGCAGCGAGTCTGCGCAGCCGCGTAAAAGCACGCAGCCCGGCTCGTTTCGAATGTCCGCCGAAATGTCGACGAGCTGTGCGTATATCTCGTGTGTACCAAAAGAGCGCGTGTGCTTCTCGAGTTTTTTTTTCGAGCTGCCCAAAAAGCTGCCTACATACACCAGATCGCGCGAGAGAGTCGAGAGTCTGCCACTTGTTCGCTTCTTTGTTGCGGGATGCTGCTGCTGCCGCTGCGGCGTTACTTGACGAGAGATCGACGTTAATGGCTATTTACTGCAGCAGCGAATGCTGCGTGCACGCAGACGAGAGGCGCATCGAACTCCGAGAGAGGTGCGTAATGCTTTAAAAGCCTTTGCCAAAAAAGAGAGCCGAGAAGCCGGACGAGAAGTCGAGTGATCGACACTGCTCGTTAGTCCCGCGATTACAGTCTTTTTATGCAATTGATTCGGACTCTCGAGCGTATTCTCATACATATTCTTACACAAAAGCTAACGACGCCGATCGTGCGCGCTCGCCCTTTTTCTTCGTCCTCGGCTGCTGCACATTGGCCAGCAGGAGTTTTATCGTCTATCGAACGGCGGTATTTGCCCGATAGAAGAGTCGCGTCAATGTGTCACACGATGCATCGTTTGACGACCGCAAAGATCCATCCGCGCGGAGGGCGTTCCACTGCCTCGTGCCCGTGTCAATCCATAGATGCGTCGAGCTTCTGTCGACTGCTATATACCACCTGCCTTATATTCCTGTACGTATATAAAAATCAATTTTTTCCATCCTCGCGTTCGTTTTCTTTTTGCGAGCGCTCGACGTGTACCCAACGACATTCCTGTATATTGCAAGGCTATATGCTGAAAGATTAATATTTCGCCGTGCGGCCAAGAAGTTTGCATACATATGCGATACGATGCGGAGAGCTCGTCCAGCTTGGAAGCAGCAGCAGCAGCAGAGCTCGCGTTCATTGGTTATTACCATTTTTATAAAACTCGCTCGTTGTGCAGTGGCATGACAGCGGCGCAGTAGCGGGCAGCAGCACATCGCTCGCGTATACAATATAAACATGCAAGGTGCGCGCGGCGTACATGAAAATTGCTTTCCCACAAAAGATCGAGTGCAGCGAGCGAGCATACGAAGCAAAGAAATAAAGAGGAAAGAAAAAACTTGTCAATTTAGCGTCGAGTACGATAGCAAAGTCATTTTGGACTCGATATGAAGCGATTAAAGTCATCGTCGTACGCCTCGGCCGTTCTCAATTAAGCAGCGTAAAAAATACATATTCTGCTACTCGCTTATATTTATATGCTGCTGCAGACGCTATGCGCAGAAGAAGAAGACAACTCGAGAGCCGAGGCAAAGGGACAAGTAGTATCCTCGAGACACGCGTATGATATACGCAAGGAGCTGCGCTGCAGCGAGAGAGAACGAGAGAGAGAGAGAGAGAGAGAAAGAGAGAGCATTTATATGGCATGATGTATACCTATTAAAGGAATCATCAATTATGCCAAAGACTCGAGCGACTCGCCGTATAAAGCTCATATATATGCATGCGGGAACGCGCGCGGCAAGTACTTGTGCCGAGTCTACGTCTCGCGCGAGGCAGTGGCTTGCAACCGCGGGCTGTCTCTCTCTCTCCCTCGGACACTGCACGTTATACCGCGGCCCGCATTCATAGTAAGTGTCAAAAGTTTGCCCGAGCTACTTATGCCTCTTCCGTGCGCGCCGCGCGACGACCTTAAACGTCTCCCTCCGTAACGAGTACATAATTTCAACTAAGAAGCTCGAGACACGCACGAGCAAAGGAGGTGACCGCGGTAGCAACTGCAAACCTGTACGTCTGTCTTGAAAAAACTTCCAGAGGCTACGAGACTCTCTTTTCGAGTTCTCAACACATGCAAATGCAGTCTTTGGCCGCTCAGTGCTCTCGATGAACTTGTGAAAAAATAAAGTAACCACGATTGCATATTTAGATATTATTCTTTAAGGCGTGGCCTCGACGAAGCTAGAATAAAGCAAAAATGCTTTGCACTAGTAAATATCCAATCTGACTGTCAGTGCATCGATGCAGCTGTTACGCTAATTCGCTATATGAGCGTAATATTGGCGCACATCGTGGTACTCATTGACAAAGAACGTGCTGCACCACACATGTTTGCAGCCGAGCGATGTCTATCGATCCGCAGTCACACTTTGCACGACTTTCTGTGCCGTACTGCGCGAGCTTGCATAATATAGATTTAAGCATGCGGCGGGACATCAAACGAAGCCTATGTATAATAGCGTTTGAAACTCTCTCTCGTCGCCGTATTACCAGTCGATCGTCTGTAAACTAATCAAAATTATTCATTTAATGGTGTAGATAATTTTTGATATTATAATATGCGAGCTTGAAAAACTCGCAAGCACCCGCAAGTACTTTGATGCGGAGTATCGATCCACGCGCGCCATCGGATGCTGCATGTATATATCATGCTACCGATGATGAGAAATTGCTTTTCAATTTCGTGCCTGAGAGAAAATTCGTCTGTATGTGAGAGAGAGAGTACATAAACATCAGCAGCTCGCCCATTTTTCAATTGGATTTTCCGTAAATATTTTTTTCTTTTTGTTGCCGGCCGTGCGTCCCTTTCTTGATAAAAACAAATGAAAACAAATGAAAAAGCTAACGTTTGACTACCGAACTGAGCCATGTTATGCTACGTATACCGTGTATATAGGTATACGTGTGCATATACGTCACGAGGAATATCTGTACGTTAAGCCAGGAAATTTAATTAAAGCCATCGTTTTGCCGACTGTATGTACATCTCTCTCTTCTTTACTCCGTCGTCCTTTTCACTTTGAAATAATTTTTACTGATATAAAAGTTTCCGTCTTTGTTGTGTCGCGTACTCGCTCTCTCTTTCTCTCTCTCGCGAGCATGCAAGCGCTGAGGCCTTTCAGTAGTTTTTGCAAACTTATTTAATTAAAATTATAACTACCAGTCAAAAGGATTTCTTTCTCTATCTCTCTGTCGTCACGCCGTAGCTCTTTTTCAAAAACACGCGTCGTTTTGTCGAAAGAGAAAAATCACGAGCAAGCCGTCGATTTTATTTTTTTCAAATTTAATTAATGCAAGTGGAGTTTTTATACTATCGAGTCAAAAGTGTACACGTACAAAAGTGAACTTGAAAGAAAAGACGCATGGGTTAGGCGACGTCTTGGGTGGAGGTCGAGCTCGACGCAAACATCCTGATCAGGTGGTGATTATCTCTTTCTATACAGAGAAGACAACCTATGTTTCATGCACAAAACAATTAAGCACGTAGTTATTATGCACAAAAAAAAAGGTAAAAAATTTTTTCGCACAATATAATTATTGTCCGGCACAAATTATCGATTACGAAAAAAATGTAATGTCATGTGCGAATATTTCATGCACAAATTGATTAAAATTATAAAAAAGTTAGGCACAAAGTGTTTTGCGGTATTCATGAAACAAATATTTCTTGCACATAAAATATTGGGCACCTTAGATCATGCACTAATTTATTGATAATTAATTTAATACAACTGAAGTTCTGCACATGATTATGATACCAATAGTTTTA
>CACVKI010138744.1:0-17914 GCA_902732785.1 Trichogramma evanescens | reverse complement strand
GGCCCCTCGTGTATCAAATGTACCAACCGTATAGTGAAATTCACAACATTCGAAGAGTGTGAGAGCCATTTGTATGTTTGAATATCATTTTCTTCTATTTTCAAATCAAAGTAGACTCTCTATCGCATTTTGGAGCTCGCAAAGGTGGACTTATCTCGTTTGTCCGGGAATCGTTTACAGCGAAATGGACTTATCTGGTTAGGCACGATGTTATATTTAACGATACGTGCTGTACTCGTCTGTTCTGACCCTTGTACCTTAAAGTAGACATAACATATAGGTAATTTATGTCATAAACTCGATTTCGAAAAAAATGGACTTATCTCGTTTGCCCTTTCCACCACAGATATATATTGGCACTATACATGATAACAGAAATGGTTATGATCACACGCACTCAGATATAGTAACTGAGCCCACAATTTAGAAATTTAGTTACGTAGGTATTTTCATAATGTAAATAATTAACGGTATTAAAGTTATTGAGAAAATTTACTTGGTCCAATCACTACGTTCATCTTAAAGAAGTTTAGTAGAGCGATTTGTGGGCTTTATAGCTGAAATAGTTTCATTTAATTATAACAAGTATACAGTTTAAGTTATAATATAATTGTTATAATGTGAATTGAGCAGATGGATAAAAAAATGTTTCGTCTTGAAAAGTGTATTGACAAGATAAAAGCATTTCTACCAGAAACATCATTTATATTACAAGAATTGCCTTTTAAAATGAAAATGATTCTGTGAAAATGAAACTTAGGTCAAAAGGAAATTAATAAAGAGTTGCAAGTATTAAACGCACGTGATAAAGCTTATTTCCAGTTTTCAGATGATAACAATCAATACAATCTTCATTCTTTAACTGCCACCACATATAAGTTAGTAAATAAAAACAATATCATGCTTTATCTATTAATTAGTAAAATATTAGTTAAATAATAATATAATCTTACATTAGATGTAGCATTTTCTATAATACATTTAGAGCTTGAAGATGTGTCTTTTTTCAGGGCGTTATTATCGAATCTATTTTTTAAGCCTGTTGATAATTGTTTTTCTTCAGTTTTTAATGATGATTTTTCAATTCGCTGAAAATCATTCAGTACTTTAACTACTAATTTAGCAAAAGATTTTGCTTCTCCAGCTTTATTAGTGGCTTTTGCAGTATAATTGCCTTTATCTTTTGATAAAGTTGGTTCGATTTTTAGAATATTGCTTCCAGACGCGTCATTGTAAATTTTAATGCGCTCGCATTCAATCAATGGTTCGTTATTCAAATACCAAACCACAATTGGTCGAGGCTCACCAGTAACAGAACATTCGAAAATAGCTTGTTCACCCTCCGCTACCAATAAATCTGATAGAAGCTTGATAAATTTCGGGGAAGTATCACTTGATCTTATTGCACCACCTAAAATTAATATCATTTCAATGAAATATTTAAATAATTGATTTGATAAATCTGCAAATTTTTTAAATACATACGATTATAAAAAATATACATACGTGTGATCTTTAGTAAACATTCACTGGATGTTTCTCCTTCTGAATTGATAGCTACCACTTTATAAGTACCAGCATCATCTATAAAAGCTTCTTGAATAATTAGAGAGCACCGATCTCCTTGAAAAAGTAATTGAAAGTCTGATGATTCTTTTACCGGCTGGGTATCATGATACCATATAACCTGTTCGAATCACATGTAAAATATATTAAAAATATTTGTAAATAGAATTGAATAAGTTATAAATATTGTTAAATGAATAATTTCATAAAATATTATTGTCATTAAAATATACCTCGGGTTCAGGTTTTCCAATTATCACACAGTCTAATCGAACACTTGCACCTTCTTCTACGGCTAAATCTTTTAAAGGTAACTTTATTCTCGGTGCTGTTAGTTCCATACTTTTACCAGTTAGTTTTGAATTTGAATCAATTGGATTCAAAGAGTTACAGTTAACTATAACGTCGCAAAAGCAACGAGTCTGACCAGCATCATTTTTGGCCACAACTTCATATCTACCAGCATCTTCGGAAGAAGCCTCTGGTATGATAAGACAACATTTGCTGATTGACTCGCTTAGATGTATCTGTAATGAAATCAAAAACACAACTGCGGTCATGTGTCCATTTTTTTCTTTTTATATGACATAGCGAAAGATGAATAAAAGGAAAAAAAGGAGCTAAAAATATAGTTAGTCAAAGTGTACTGAAAGCGAGAGCTAAGCAGTACGAAATTAGACCGAACATAATCAACAAGGCTGACATGCTCTTCGTCACGATCTTTTATTATATGGACTGGGGTGTAGTTTAATTAAATACTTTTATAGTTACTGTAGGAAATAAAAAGATTGAATGAAATTCATAAAAATATGCGATCTGAAGTATATTAACTCTGAGCTAATTCATCTAACAACATTTTTAGAAAAAAAGCTGCAGTATTTACACAATTTTAATCATATTTAATTTTGAGTATATTTACCGTTGAATTTTTTATTTCATCTAATAATTGGCCATCGTGTTTCCAAAAAAATGTTGGAATGGGACATCCAAAAGCTTCACATTCTAAAGTTATCGTACCTCCTTCTGTTATGGTAACATTTTTTGAAATCTTCATAATTTTTGGTAACTCATATAAAATAGCTTTTTCTTTCAATGAACCTTAAAGCAATTATTAATTTACTAAACATTTTAATTAACAACAAAAATAATCGTGTCAATATCATTAATAAATTGCAAAGTCAACACTTACAATAAATTTTCAGTTTAGTTGAAAGTGTAGCTTTACCGATTCGATTACTAGCTACGCACGAATAAAGATCTTGATCATTTTCACGAACCTTCTTAAATTCTAAAATAGCTTCGCCATTATTTTTGTACGTAGAGATATATTCAGATTCTGTACTGATTTGATCATCATTTTTGAACCATTGCACTGTTGGTATTGGATTGCCTTTCACCTTGCATATAAGCTCGTATCTTGATCCTTCTACTGCAGGCTCATCATTAAATTTTGTGATAAATACCGGAGGGCTAAATGGGTATTTTGTTGATGATTCTAAATATTATAAATAATAAGTATCTTACGTAACTATTAAATGATAGGATGAAAAGAAGCTTAATTATTGATAATGCGTACCCTTCACTTCTAATTTTGCTTTGATTTCAGTCGATCCTGCAGCATTTGTTGCTCTACAGCTAAATATGCCAGAATCTTCAGCAAAAGTTTCTTGGATTATTAAACTACAAAATCCATCATCATTGTGATATATCGAATAATCTGGATTTTGCATTATTTCTATTTCATCTTTAAACCAAGTAATTTTAGGCCGAGGTTGTCCTATAACATGACATTCAAATTTAAATTGGTCACCCTCGTGAATATTTGCATCTTCTAATAATTTTATAAATTCCGGTTTGACTGTAATTTGAATTTCAGATGTCTTTTTTCCTTTGTTTTTTTGGATAATTGATGTTTCTTCATTCTGCACTGGACTATCAAATAATTTGCTTGATTCTTGCTGATAGATTGTTGAAATGTATTCTTCCTTTTCAATCTGAATAAATTAAATAATTTAATAATTTAAATGATCAATAATTTAATGAAAAGTGATCATAAATGAACCCGCAAAATTTTAAGTATAAATTGTGAAATTTTAGGGCTAGATTCTTTTGAGAGCGTAGATCTGAATTCTCCATGGGCAGAACGTTCTATAATACTTATTTAATTATGTGCTTAACTTGTAAAAAATCAAATATCTGTACCCATAAATATAACGCTACTTTAATAAATACACGCATTTGAGTATGTTTTTATTCATCAATATGAATAACGATCCCAAACGATGCATATTGATGCATAAAAACGTATGAAAATGCATACACAATGTACAATGTACAAATGCATAAACAATATACAAAATGTATAATTCATGACGTGTATAACTGATCCTCGAGCTCTGAAGAATCTATCTCGAAATTTCAAAAACATTCAGTGTAACAATTTACATTTATAAATATTTACCTTTTCTTTAACTTGAACATTTGTGATAGTAGTTGATTCACTGATATTTTCATTAATCATACAACTTGTCAATTCCGTTTGAGTATTACTATTCTTTTCTTCATTTTTTTCTTTAACTTCATCTTTTTCTGATTTATTTATTACTTTTAATGAAGCTATCGGTTGAATAGCATCAGACTGATTTACTTTAACCTTAACTTTTTCTGAAATTATTTTTGTGCCTTGTAAATCAGACAATAAACTACGTAATTCTGAAGATGTGTTAGCAAATGAATCTAACATTTCACGGTTTTCTACTACAAGATCATTAAATTGAGATAAGCGATTGGTTCCTAAATGAAAAAAATTAAAGAAAACTATTACAATTACATAGAAATTTTAAATGTTATCATTAAAAACTTGAAATTTTCACTACTACTAACCAAATATTTCAGTAGATAATACACGTATATTTTCTATTCTTGTCTCTTGATATTCTTCACCGGTTTTTATAAAGGTATCAATTTCACTTAATAAGTTAGCTGCTTCTTCAACAGTTTTTATTGATGTTGCTTTTCTAGCTGCAGTGAGAAGTAGTTGGCTTCCTTCTTTGAACCATTGTTGAGCTTCTTCCGAGAGCGTAAAATATTGTATGCTGGAATTAATTTTTTCTCTAGTTTCTTTCGTAAGGTCTTTCAAAGTTCTTAACTTATCTTGTAAATTATTAAGTTCAGTTTCAATTTTTGGTAGTTTTTGACCAGCATTAATTTTAGTCGCAGGAACAAACTTATTAATTCTCTCTTCTAAAATCTGAAAAATTAAGTAAATAGTAAAAAGAACTTACATGTCGTAACTTCAAATTTTCAAAGTATTTTTTCTTACAGTCAATGTTTTTTCAAATTGAGAAAACGATTGTGAAACGCTTTTCGCAGTTGTCGAACTTTCTCCATACCATGCAGAGATTGCTTTAAGTTGGTTCTCTAAGTCACGCAGCTCCGCATTAATTTGATCTAAATCGTCACCAAATAAGCAAAAGTTTAAACGCTCTTGTAATACTGTTCTAGTAGTTGTGATGAAACTATTGCAGTGATCTACTACTTTCTTGAACGATTTATTGATCTTATCATAATCTTGCTGCGCAAGATCAGTAGTTTCCAAGTTTTGAATTTTAATTATAACATCTTTTGATTTTTCTTTGGCAGATATAAATATTCTGGAAATAGATTGACTGAATGTATCAAGTTTTTCCAATAAATCACGAACCTCATGCAATGAATCATGGTTGGCAGATGTACAGGATTTAGTATTAAAACAATTGTCACTTAATTTTTGCTCCACCTAAGAATCGACATTGATAAAAAAATTGACAGAAAAACACAATTAAATTAAAATGGATGTAGAAGTGTACCTGTAATAATTTGTCAAAGAGGTCAATAAGATCATCAAGAAGGATCTTATAACTGGCCGTTGATGTTCGGAGCTCATCCAATAATTGGCATGTATTATTGCCGATAGTGAAGTTCGATTGATCATCTGTAAGAATAAATATTATTTTATGATTCGACAAATAATGAAAATCAGGGAGCATTTCATCAAAATACTTTTGGGTTCAGGAATCCCTATTTTTTCAGTCTCAGTTTCCAATTCTAAAATAGCGTGGTCCAGCTTAGGAATAAAAATTACCCGTGAATCTTTCAGATTTTTGATAATTTCGAAAGGCTCAATTGAATCACACTTAATTATAGGATATAATTGTTCTCTCAATACATTTGCCCTCTACATATAAAACGAACAATAAATTATTTTTTTAATGTGGTCCAGAATAATGAGTTAAATAAGGGTTTTAACTTTTCTACCTCTCTGGTTTCTGCATAACGTTGCATTTGTTTTTTTAGAATTTCTTTTTTTAATGCTACCTTGGTATTCATTGATTCATATCTCTGTGTTATTAAATATTGACGATTTGATAATTTTTCTATAATGGATCCTGCAGAAAGACGAGCGCGTGGGACATCAAGATAAGAATCCACGACCTAAAAAGGTAACCCATTCTCTATGTTAATTGTTCCATTATTGTTTAAAATTTATGAAAATTAATAATCATAGTATTAAAAACCTTTATGCTTTCGTCCAAGAATTGTTTACCAATGGTGGTAAGGTTTGAATAAGACGGTTGCATTTTTTCCCATTGTTTTTCTAGATTACTTATTTTTTCTTCGCTCATATAATCTGTATTTTGGCGAATCTCGTATTCTATTTGGTCCATTTCTGTCTCTAATGCTGCAGCAGATTTATGAAATTCGAAGTACATTGAGGCCAGTTGAAGACGTCCTTCTAGAGTACTACGAGCCATAATCCAAGAATTTCGAAGTGTTCTTATCTTATCAAGAACATCAGTGTGTTCTTGTTCTTGTAAATGTTGCAAAATATTGCTTTGAATTACTTGTTGATCTAACCGATTTACATCTTCTTCTTTTTTATTGAGTTTTTCCAATAGTTTTGCATGAATCTTAAAAATATTAAATGATCAATCAATTTTTTACATTTATAATATAATAATATAATGGAATGTTTAACTACTTGATAAAAATCTTGTGCCATGACTAGATCACTTCCCATATCTTGATGTCCTTTTAAGAAAGATTCTATGATATCGTTCAGCCAAAATGTTAGTTCTTCATGCTTTTCAGAGAAATCATCTAAACATCTTGAAAGACGTAGATTTTCACTACAGTGAGCTGTACATTGTTCAAGAATACGATTTTTTCTGTCTTTAATGTCTCTAACTGTTCTTCTCACACCCTGGAATAAAAAGCACGATGAACTTCTTATGAAAAACCATTGAATTTCATTCAATCCAAAATTAATGAAGAAAAAAAAACTTTCAAATTCTTTTACATCAGACTTACATCAAATCCAGTTGTTTTTCTTTCTATTTGTTCAAGTAATGCATGTCCTGTGGTCAATGCTGGCTCTGTTACTTCATTCACAATTTTGGCCGTATTAGAATGCAATAAAATAAGGCTTGCAGATCGAGCTGGATGTTCCGAAGTAGCTAGTTGGACCTCCAATTGGTCCAATTTTGTAAATGCCTATAATTTTATAAAACGATTAGTATATAAATCATAAAAGTATTGTAAAGTAAGTGAACATTTTTTATCCTCTGAAACATACCGATGCTGCTAATTCATAAAAATTTAAGCTTTGGTTCAGCATAACTTCGTACTGATTGAGATCATTAACATAATTTGCAGCTGTTTCTAATACAGTGTAAGCTTTTTTACTGGCTGTTTGAAAACTGGAAATGTCTGGAGATATCAAACTTTCTGTTGATTTTGTTATTCTTAAAGCATTATCTTGAAAGTCCTATTTAAGTATGTAGAGGTTTTAAAAAAAATTTTTTCTCATTAGAAGTTGAAGTAATATCTATTGTTTTAGAAATAAATTCAAAAAAACAAAAATGTAATATAAATGGAAAATAAACAAATGGACAATTTTTGAAATTTGCGAAATTGATCGTGCATCAATTAATGTCCACCACAGAAAATTGTGTTCTTTCGATAAGAGAAGTTAGATAAAATTAATCAATATTAATTAAGTGATTTTCTTTACCTTTGCCTCTATTTGTAATTTTTGAATTTCAAATATAAGTAACTCTGTATTAGTTATGGAATCTCCTAATTGATCACTTCGAGCTGCCAGCTTATTTGATCGATCTGTCAGACGATTTTCAAGTTCACTCAGATCCGAGGCTAATATAGCTAAACCAAGGCATTGTTCAAGCTGCTGTTTACGCCTTTGAAATGTTACTTCGATTCTTTTACGCTGATCGTGCAAGTTTTCCAACCAACCTTCAACTTTATGGATTGCTATAATGATTAAAAAATACGTTTATACTGTGTTGATACGTTGACCCGTACCTTTCTATAATTTCTGAAAATATACCTGATTCAGCATCTACTGTTAATTTTTCAGGTCTTGAATCAATGCTTCCTTCATTCATTATATCTCGCAGTCTATCTAATAAAGCTTTTCCATCCTTCAGTGAACCCATTAACGTTTCGAGCATTAATTTTCGAGTTCCATGCAGTTTTTTTAAATATAGTTTCACAATATCGATTTCAATTGGTAAATGCATATTATTACAAGCAGTTTCTAAATGTCTCATACTTTCTTTACACTCCTCAGCTCGACTGTGTATTAAAATAACATAATTTAGTTACTAGAAAAATCTTAAATTAAAATAAGCAAACGGTATAAAATTTTTTACCATTGAAAAAGTACATTGCGTTCCAAAATAAGTTTTCGCTTTTCCAATAAATCGCAAATATCTTTCCAAGCATGAGATAAGTTTTCAGCCATAGCTGCGCATAGCGGTTTTTGAGATAACAATGTATCATCGGCTTGCCTCCACATCTCGTCGACTGGGTTTTGTTTTGTCTAATAATTGAAATGAATTTTTTTGAAAGTATTATAGAATTTAAATTCTCTTACATTTTTCCTTACCTGTATTTTTTCAAGCACTTCATCATGAGCATGAAGTAATGCTTTTGCATCTTCTTGATTTTCACCCAAATGTGTAAGTGCTGGTTGAATCTCCAGTACTTTCAACCGCAAACATTCACCGTTCTATTAAAAATTTTAATTTATTAATTATTTTCATTCTATTAGAGAATTGTTTAAAAACCTATTTTATAAATAAATTTAATTTCTGTAAAAAGCTGTAAGCAAATTATAATAAGTACTCTTAACTATTTATATAGTAATTCTACGAAATTTCAGTTGAGTTTCATTAAGCTTTTAATTTTTATCAAGTTTATTTAGTATATGATATCAATTGACTATATGAAATTATTTAATTAAACTAGTTCAAGTTACGCTTCATTTTCAAGTTTCTACAACTATTTGCAGATAAAAATAATTTCAAAAGAACCATACAATAGATAATAACGTATTTTACGCTTATTTTATTTCAGGATAATAATATATTTATAGTGATTGGAAACTCATCTCTTCATTTTCATCATTGGCATAAGGCCAAGCGAGCATCATAGTTTCTTTTGGGATCTTCGTAATATATACCCTACAGGTCTTCAAATCAATCATAATTTTAAAAATATTCGCAGTTTTAACTCTTTCAATTAATTATAAAATAAATTACAATCGATTTTTACGTTGCTACATACAATGAAAGTATATTCATAATTAAATAAAAATGAATTTTTTAACAAGTTCAGTGGTCTAAAAATTATTGTTTCTATACTTGAATTTGAAATTCAAATAAAGGCCTTCTTAACAACATCTATCTTCAAGATACAGTAATTTTTGGAAAATTTAACAATATTGCCAAAATTGCATTAGAGTATTAATACAAAAATATTGATACTTTACAACACTTATTTTTACACCAATTGCAATTTAAGCATTGTCAAATCCTCATGTACCGGAAAAAAATTATTGTAAGCTTACTTCAAGAAGAGCAATAACAACTCTGGTATCATTGCTTTGCAAGGCAATAGTTCCTATAGTTGTTGTTTCAAGATTTGGAAACTGCTGCTTTTGTATTGAAGTTATTTGTGTCATACTGTTTTTTATTCCGGATTGCTGATGATTATTTGCATTAGATGTTTGACTGCTTTGCCCGCAGTCATTAACCATTCTAATCCTCGTTGTAAAATTCTAAATAAATAGTACAAATAAGTTTCATCTGCTTAAATAAATAATACTTTAAAAATGATTCAATTAATGAAGTAACAAAATGCAATGTAGCCCATGGCCTACACATACTCTACATTTTCCAACTATTTTTCTCTACGTGCGTATTACTTAAAAACTTAAAAGCCACATTTTTCAAAATATCCAAATAGTTGTAAAAAATTACAGAATTCTCATTTCAATCAGGAACATCCTCATATTTTTAATGAGTGTTTTTTCTTTTTATTGTTGTATTTTTCTCCTCATTCATATGCTAACAATTAATATATCTTTGATAAATTACAATCGCATTTCATGCTTTTTTTTAAGTAACTTTAAAATGAAAAAAATAAATAGAATATCAAAGTAATATTATTGATGCTTCCATCAATAATATCACTGAAAACAAGGGCATGCATGCGCCTTTTACGACTCATACGTTTTTAATCGGCGATATCTGTGTGGCTTCTCTGATTTCTTACACTAAGGTGCTTCTCTCCCTTCTAGTATGTGTTACATACTAATGTTAACTTTTTCTATCATCATTGATAATATCTTAGCTCTAGTTAACAATTTATAATCTAAATATAAAACTTTTTCATTCATCTAATCGAATAAAAATAAATTTTTAAAAAAGTGTTTATTAAACTTATGATTCAATTTGTTTATTGAGACTAACTTAATTTCAAATGTATTTAATTAAACAAAATTATGCTTTATGCATCGATAAATTTCACACTACTACCCGAAGTCAATATTATTTCAGAAGAATATTCATTATGCGAATTTTTTTATTAAAATTTTCCTTTAAAGCATCTCATAACTTACCGATTGCATAATATTTTGGTATTAACAAAAATAATAAATTTTTTGGATCATCGTATTCATCAAATAATGTAGAACGTACAAGTTTCGACGTAACCCATTATTGGGCTTTCTCTTCAGCTCATAAACCGGCCTGACTGGTGGTACTTTTTTGTGGATTTACGCTATATGTATGTGTATATGTTCTGTATCGTCATACACTCCAAAATTGAAGTATTAATTCAGTTATTGAAGTGTAAAAATTTAGAGTCCATTCATTACACCCTTAAACGATCAAAGTTAAAATTTCAATTTCTCATGTTATTTTAGAAAAATATTTGAATTAGGGTTTTTATTAAAACGTTTTTAATAAAAAGCAATGTAATTTCATTTTTTTGAAACCATGTACGTAATCTTCACTGACCTTACAGTAAGATTGAAATAAAGACATAAAATATTTTTCCGGAAAATTATTAATAATAATTCGTATTTCGTTTTTATTGTTTATAATGTAGTGAAAAATACTGATAGAAGTTTCTTAGTAATTATTTATCTATTTGATTATAGATACAAAAATAAACTGTAATACAAGTATGCATGTTTATCGAGAATGTTACTGTTTGAATTCTAATTTCGTTCTGTGTACTTTGAGTCAAAAATGACTTCTTGAAATAAATCTATATATTATTTGAAAGATGTATGTTGAACTGTTTTTTCATATTCATAAATATTTCAAATAAAATTTTAATTTTAACTAATAAATTAAGCTTTCAGATGTACAGCATCTTAAACGTATACTTACATAAAGTATGAAACGAAGTGTTTGTTATAATCTAACAGTAAAAACTATTGTTTGAAACTGACGTAATGTATTAGTCGAATTTTAATATTATTATAATATGAATGTAAATCAGTATTGTTATAACTTTAAACAACGGTGAGTAGCACAATGAATATCACATATATACACTATTAAACTACTGGACAAATGTGCGCGTGAGTTCAGTCCATTCGGCGCGCAAACCGGCACTAAATCGCATCTGAGCTCGTGAGAATGAAGTCAGACCTTAGAGCGCCGTCTCGCGTGAAAAGTACGATGCAAAAGCAACATTAAAGACGGATAAAGATAGGAGGGCAAAGGGAATACATTCTCCGGTGTAAACCTTTAAGCTAAATTTAGATGATGTTTCCCGTATAAAACGTGTTGGCACATACACTACGCTCGAATCTTCGATTCTTTGTTCTACATGGGTTTAAAACTAATATTTTCATGGGACAATATTAAAATGAGTATGAAGAATCATCTGAATTTCAGTAGAATTACGAAGTGAAGTATAATTTATTTATAGTCCTCACCTATTCTAATATTTATAATCAAATTTCAAAAATTAATTATCAAAAGAAAAAATTTAAAACGTTAATGTCAAATAATTATCTAGAAACTTAAAAGTGAAAAGTCTTCAAAAATTTTATTTTTATAAACTCCCACACTGAAATTTTCAAACCAAACACCGAAAACCCGTAAGTATTTTTAACTCTTTCAAAGAATTGTTTACTTTTCACGTACGCTCAATGACTTAGAAGATAACATATTTAATCGGAAAAAGAAGATAGATTTTTACGATAAAAATGTTTAAAAATAATTTATAAAATTTTTCAAACATTGACTGCAATCTTACATCATCGGTCTTAATTGAACATTGCAATGAAAAATATGTGAAGTCTAATTAACAGTAGCTTGTGAAATGTCACGAAGTAAAAGTAACAGTGATGGAAAAAGCAGCTGATTAAAGTTTTTGTTTAACACAAATCAATCCAAATTACATATTTTATTATTTTTCAAAACCAGAATATTTTCATTTTATTAGTTGCACAGTTTTTTTAGAAACAAAACTTAAATACTTACAAAATTTTGAATTGATAAAAAAATCATAATGTTATAATGACTTATTATTGTATGATATTTTAAACCTTTATTATCTGTTCACACATTAACTTTATAAAATTTAACGTATTAATGTTAAAGTAAAGTTTGACAATGAATTTTTTCAATTTAGTATGAAATAAGCGATGGTGATACCAATTAATGATAATCAAACTTATAATTATCTCTTTTTTTTTAAATTAGTTTCATATTATATTCGCAAATTTACAATTAAAATTACTCAACAATTCTTTTGGCCTTATCTAATAAAAAAATTTACATGGCACTTTTTAGTATAAAAATTTGAACAAAAAATTTCAATAAATCTAAAGTTGATTACAAGTTTTATAAAAATGACTCATTCAAAATTTGTTAATTGAATTCACATAGCGCAATAGCTGTAGATATGCTTGAAATTTCTTCTGCTAAAGCTACATTACAAGCTAGAGTAGTTAGCTGCGAATGGGTCTTTGTCGCAAGCTCAGCTTTTGAACTTACCCGCTCCCTTTCATTTATTCTTTCCAAATTGTTTACATCTTGGTTAGTCTCTGTATTAATTCCAATATAATCATAATGATTACCCGTTGCAACAGACTTATTATATGTCACTGCAACTTGAGGTGATACGTAATTTTGCTCTTCATAGTCAATTTCAATATTAATTGGAGCCGTGGCTGATGAAGAATTATCATCAAGTATAAAACATTCTAAATCCTCGATTTGATGATGATAAACTCCTTTTACATGGTCAAGCGATTCATTAGAAGTATATTGGTAAGATTTAATATTGAAACGTGTATCTTGAGAAACTTTTAACGTTTTAGTTTCTGTAGTTTCTTTAACAATTTTTCCTGAAAAGTCCTGTAACAATTAATAGAAATAATTTTTATTTTCAATATTTATTCTACTTATACTATTAATTTATATATTATTCTTACTTGAATTGCTTTTTTTACGACAACAGCTTTGTTTATACAATCATCAACAATATCTTGACTCGAATTTAAAGGTTTTTTTATTCCAGACTTTTCTATGGAGACAACATCAGCTCGTTTTATGATTTGATTCTCATCCATTTTAGGGCTAAAAATTATAGTTATATTATACCAATAGTTGTAAAGTAATCTTCATTCGTGTATTTAATTTTATAAAGTGAACTAGCATTCTCAGCTCAAACAAAACATCTGAAGACACCGCATAGTACAACAATTTTTACGTTTAAGTATAAAATTACCAGGTCAAAGAAACAAAAGCATCCTCATACTCTGAAGATAGGAATGATTCGCTCCGAGACCTTTGAATCGGTGTAGAAGAACCTTCGGTTGCAGTAATATACTCTTCAATTACCGAATCCTGGTCTGTAATGCTTACACGACCACTAGTATGGTTGGAATCATCAATAGTAGTTTTAGTGACAAATTCCTAAAAAAAATGGTACAACTCATAGAATTTTTAATATTTGTTTCACTTATAATGAAAATGAATTAAATTTACAGAAAATATTAATTAAACTATTTGTGCCAAAAACAATCTATACTCCCGAATAAAAAAAAAATTAACGAAAACTTGAACAATAAAAGTTTTTTAAAAACTTGCACTTGATATAAATTGAGTTCAGTAAAACTGTAACGTCCCCCCGCGAAAACAGAAAATATTTCTCACTATTAATTAAACGACTATTAAATGTTTACTACTATTAATAGATGGTATACGGAATTACGTGCAGTTGCATAAAATATAAAATTCAGCATTTTTAATAAATATAATCTTATTTTTATTTTGTTTAAATAAGTCAGTCACCTGTATTATATCAGAGAGCTTTTTCTCTTCGGTATAATTTTCTTCCTCTTTAGACGTAATTGGTATTTCGATTTGTTCATCGTTCAACTTTTTTAAATCACTTAGACGCTTAGAACAATCTTCCTCAGTGGAGATTAAAGACTTGCTTCTAGCACCTGCTTCACAAAGTCGTGCATCGAGTTTCTCAGCCAATCTTGTTACTTCCAATAATTTGGTCGAAATCGATTGCACAGCTGATGCATTGTTGTCATTATCACTAACGACGAATTCGTTTTTGGTATCCATCATTCTGAAACTTTTCGAGTTAACGTCAGCAAATTAAAACTACTAGCTTATTGAATAAATATAATTTAATACATCGAGTATGATGGTCGAAAGCATGGAACCGCAAAGTAGCTCAAACTGAAGAAGTCAAATGTTACCCGCGTGCCCGTGGCTTACTTAATTAGGGCAAGAAATAGTTGTCTTTCAGAAAATGCAGCCGTGGGAGAGCAGCGAATGAGGCTACCATAAGAGAATTTAAACATGAGCTTGCATACAATATACGTTTCAAAACGTGGTAAGAAAGGGAAAACTATTAATAAATGTAATCATTTTCTTAATCATCATTATCCACCATAAAATATATTTTTATGTGATAGTGAAAAATGCTTTATATTTAATTAGATGACGTAAATAAAAAAGCTATTTTCACCTTCTTTTCAGCTCATTTATTATATATTTATGTGCAGTTTCTTACGCTCAATGTTAAGGGTGGAAAAAAGTATTCAAAACCATTTATTTGTATATTTTGGTTTTATTCTTGGAGAACGCACTGTCTTCGTAAAAAGCAATTTTTGAAAAGTAAACAGTTAATTTCCGAATCTACTCCACAGATCTGTACCAAATTTTGCACGCTTCTTTATCAACGTATGAGACAGAGACATATATCAGAAAAAATACAAATTTTATTAAAAAAACAAAATGTCGGAAGTCAGAAATCTTTTTAAGCTGATCAACATGTGCTCTAAGGCTTTCTTTTTTTGCTTCTCGAAACTTCGAAAACTTCTGTCGTGTAATCAATCGAGGCGAAACCGAGCCTGAATTGCATATGCTCTGAGGCTTTTCAATTTTTTTGCTCCCGGAACATGTTATGAACTATTCATATTGAATATTCATGATCTAATTCAAATAAAAATGAGATTACCTTTGATAAATCAGAGGCTCCTTCAATCGTGATCTTAACAACCTTCCTAATCGAACCATACGACCCACTTCTAGTAATAACTTTTCTCGTTTAGCTAATATATCGCGAATTTCTGTACGGTAAAGAAAAGAAGTATCTACTGAATCTTGATTTATTGAAACAGGAGGCGAAACAAAAGTAGATCGACTGTTTCTTCTTGAAGAATTGACTGTTGCCGTCTCCATTAACTGTTGTAATTCGACACAATGCTAGAAAATAATAATTCATACTTTTAAGTTTCAGAATATATTACCATTAGATAACTTATGGCCCATCTTACATCGGTAACATTACGATGGAAAACAACGCAAACTCTTAAACGCGTTAACTGCTCCTGAGTCACTGATCGAAGTCGATGCCAAGTCGAACGTAATCTATTCATTAGTGCTATGTTACGCTTAAGATCTAATTTACAAGAGATTCTAAGTACTCTAGCACCATTTATTAACTGACATCCATATTCATAAGTTCCCTTAATAGATAAATAATTTTAGTTAATTAAAACAAAAAAGGATAAAAATTCATTCAAGTTGAAAGTGCCAATATAATTTTAATTTTAATATAATATTATAATTTTTTTATGAATCACCGACTTTGGAAGTTTCCTGGAAAAATTGAAGCTGCTGCTTTTGAGATTGTATTTCTTCTACGTTACATCCAATTTCTAAGTAACTCGAAATGAACACATTATACAAATCACCGATCCACTCGATTGCCTTAACAGATGAAAACTCTTTTTTTTTGACTGATTCAACTATTACTGAATTTTTCCAACAAAAAAATCAGTACTTACTTGTTTGGCATCATTTTCATAAGTAAGAATCAAAGCAACCTGTTTCAAAGTAAGTTTTTGAAGTTCAACGCTATCGTTAAAAATATTCTTTCTTGCGTTTGTTGCATCTAGAACATCTCGTATGTTTATTATATCTTCAGTATAATCTATTTGAACATCCCTGCACAAGGCATCTTTCACCGGCATCGAAAGAATGTCCGATAATTTTTCACCCTCGCGTACTAATTCATTTTCTAATTTTTCTAATAAATTAAGAATTGATTTATTTAAAAACTCTCCGATTCAATTAAAAGAACTTTAATTTAAAAAAAAGTTTGTCACAAACCTAATTCTTGTTGACATTTTTCAAGTTCTAGAAACTTAATGTTAGCATTTAAAAAGCAGCCCGTTCGACTTCCCATAATTAATTTATCAAATACATCACTAGTCTTATCGAAATACTGTAAAAAAATAAAGTTCAAATATGGGCTTCAATAATTGGAAATTTATAATGACTTACTTCTGAAACAAGCCGAAAAAATCGTTGAGAAGTTATGAGAACATTTCGTCGCCTTTCAAGTCTGGTTGCAAAACTTCTACACACAAAGTCCATGAAATCTCTCTGGGATTTTAAATCTCCACATTCGCGTTGGTTTGGCATGCTGTCAATTTTATATAATATCTCTGCATATTTGCCATACGCCTCCTGTCATGAAAAAGTATAAAAAATTGCAACAATTATGTCGACAACCATTTCAATTTCATGGTACTTTAGTGGAAAGACTGAATAAAGTTTACAATTCTAATTTTCACAATATCTCACAGTAAAAATTTCAGATAACAAGTTTAAAAAGTTTTAAGAATTCGTTTGGCTTCAGTAGCTCCTGGTTCGAAACTATTAATTCAGTTTTGTCTTGGCTATCAAAACATCATATCAAAAATGCATATTATCCTTACCCTGCACTCTAATTCTAATTTTTCATGTTGAACTCGTAATGTCTCAGCTGAAATAACATCATAACCAATTTGATAATGAGCATTAAGCATTGAATCAGCTGGACCTAAGATCCAATTTGTCACACTAGCAACAGCGTCTTCTAAAGTTTTAAATTCTGCAATTAAATCTTCATTTTTTTCCACGATTAATTGTGCGCCTTCCATTTCTATCTGTTGCAAAATTATTTATTTATAGTATAAAAATTACCATATTTTTATCACAACTAAAAAGCAAGTATCTAACTCACTTGCTTTTGTTCTATCGCATCGATCAATTTATCGATGTATTTCATAGTATCTATTACGTCTTGAGCAGTTTCGCGACTCATCACGTTCATAAAAAATTTACCTGTAAAAATTTCATAATAGTCTACTACACGGAAAAAAAAAGCTCAGTAAACGGTACAAAAACGTTAGTTATAACAACAAAATTCGTTTTTGTTACCACAACCGAAATATTTTAGTTACGACAACTATTTTCCCCGGTTGCTACAACAAAATGGACTTTTGTTGTCCTAACCGAGAAAATAGTTGTCGTAACTAAAAAATGTCGGTTGTGGTAACAAAAACGAATTTTGTCCTTGCAACTAACATATTAAGTTCCCAATGTTCACTGTAGACTGCCTCAGACTGACTCAGCCGCCAACTGCTCGAGCTCGTGTAGGTGTTCGGCGTGTGATCATGTGTTATAGT